>JAPDSC010061550.1:89130-115376 GCA_026290005.1 Latrodectus geometricus
GTTGTATTTGCATTTTCACTTGTCATACGAAAATGAAATTAAATATGACTTAAAACTTATTTTAAATTATCAGTCACACATTTTCGCTCAGAGATGTTTTAGATGAATGATTTTCACCATTTCAAATGTTTAGTGTATTTATATTTAGAAACGGTACTATAAAATTTATTTTAAATTTAATATACTTCTTAATAAAAAAATAATTGTCCAAATCCTTGAAATAAATACCCCTTCAAGAGTTTAATAAAAGCCTATTTTACACTAAAATTTATAATTTAATTAAAATTCAAACCTTTAAGTTATTTTAAATGATATATTAAATATTACTAAGATTGTAGCACATATTTATATGAAATATCTTTAATATAGAAGCAGCTACAAAATAACTAGAAAGAGAATTGTTGTAAATTCAATAAATTGCTTAAAAATAAAATTATTGTTTAGCACTCCAAAGATTATTAATGTATTTGTGTATAGTATTAAAATTAAAACTCCATACTTTATGATAGATATTTTTTCTAATTTGGTATGATAATATAATAAATTATTTTGAAAGTATTATAAACTGTGTGTATGATTGATTTACAATAAAATACTTTACATAATTAATTTTTAAAATGTTTTGGAGCAATTTAGACTAATTTTGTATTTCTATCTGTGCTTATAAAGCATTTCTTCCTATTATTTTTGCATAATTTAAATATAAACATTGCCTAGCAGTATTTTTTTATAAAATGTGATGACTTTTGAGACTTAGATATCTGCAAAAATATTTAAGTATAAAGTTTATATTGTTCTTTGTATTTTTTGTATAATACAAAAAACTTAGTTTAGAAATATTTTTCTTACCCATTTGTGTAAAAAAATAATATTTTTTTTTGTTTCTTTGTAAAAATATTTATTCCCTAAAAAAGTAGAATTATTAATTTAAATTAAACTCAATAATACAGCCCAATTTTCCTAAATTTAAACATATTATTGACATTAAAAAAAAACATATATTGTCTCTAAGTTATAGGAACAAGTCAAAAAACAACATTATTTCATAAAAGGATAAAATTAGATGATAATTTTTCAGATATTTTTCATTTATTTATCAATAACCTAAAATTTTATAATAAAATAGAAATTGGATACTTAAATTAATAATATATCATACTGCATTATACTAATATACAACTAGAAATATTCCTATTTATAAAAATAATTTTAATTTATTCTGGAAATAAGAAAAATAGTCGCGAGTTCACGAGAATATATCTATTATTTATCATCTCTCTCAAGATTGAAATATTAAGATAAAAAATACTACAATTTTTTACTGAATCTAATAAATTTATATAACTATACTTAGTAAATGTAAAACGAACACGAAAATATGTACAAAAGTAAGCAGCTGTGTGATTAGATTTAAAATTGTTTAGTTATCACAAGAAACTAAGTAAAGCTTTAATATATTAAACAATTTCAAATTTTTTAACAGAAGAACATGTATACTTCTTTAAGACTTAAACTTGTTTTTATTGAAAAAGCTTTCCTCAGGTCCATTATTTAAATTATTATATATTAAAAGTATCCATTATAATAAAATTTTATAATTGACACAAATTTAGTTCATTTATATAATTTTATCAATTAGCTTGAATATTTTTTTCCTAAATTTAAAATGAGATGAATGTTGTTTGGTAAAGGACAGACTCTTCATTTCATAATGTAAAATTGAAGTTAAATTTTCTACACTTATATATGTTTTTCAATGAAACAGTTACTATTTAGAAAATGTACTGAACTTAATAATTCTGCAAAATAAGTTTAGAATAATATTTTATTACTTGAAACTCATACTTTAGATAATAACTTTATACATTGCTTAAAGTATTCTTTTTTAAAACTAAGAGAGAGAGAGAGAGAGATAATAGTATAAAAATCTTGAAGTTACTCATGCTTTATCTTACTTAAAACAAACTTGAAGTTAAATTTTCTGCACTGATATGTGTTTTTCAATGAAAAATTCACTATTACTACTTAATAATTCAGCAAAATGAATTAGGTATAATATTTTTTTGTTTGAAATTCTTATTTTAACTTATAACTTTATATATTGCTTATTATTTTTTTAAATGAAGATAATAGTATAAAAAACTTGAAGTTACTCATGTTTTATCTTACTTAATGCAAACTTGAAGTTAATGTTTTTGCACTGATATATGTTTTTCAATGACAAATTCACAATTTAGAAAATATACTGAACCTCAACAAAATAAATTCTGTGTATTATTTTATTCGCTGAAACTAATATTTTAACTAATAACTTTATACACTGCTTAGAATATAATTTTTTTTAAAATGAAGACAATAGTATAAAAAAACTCAAAATTATTCATGTTTTACCTTATTAAATGCAAACTTGAAGTTAAATTTTATTTAACTTCATATGAAATATATCTTATACAGTCTTATTCTCTGAGTATACTCTCTGATATATGTTTTTCAATGGAAAATTCATTCACTAGTTAAAAATATACGGAACTTCAGCAAAGTAAATTACGCATGATACTTTATTGGTTAAGAATAATGCTTTAATTAATAACTTTATGCACTGTTTATACTTTTTAATTGGAAGCTAATGTTATAAAAAAAAACTTGGAATTACTAATGTTTTATCTTACTTATATTCGAAGTTATGACTCTTATTTAAATTTTAACCAAAAATATTTAACAGGGCGTATAAAAAAATTCTTGCTATTTGTGTTTATTATAACACTGAAAAATATTTCAGCACAATGTTTTTCTTCCAAACATTTATTTCTTCAAGAGCAGAAAAAAAATCTCCTCCTAATATTTTTCTCAGTCATTCTCTTAAACCACAAGCTTTCCAGAAACAAATGGAAAACTCTGTGTATTGAAAGGATTACAGAACACTAATAAAAGAATGTTACAATGCTTACTATGAGATCCCGGCCAAAAGTAAAAGATCCTTCCAGCCGTAACACAATCTTTCCAAGAAACCCTAAGCTATCCAGAAACAGCGATTAAGCCGCCATTAAAAACAAACAACTGTCATAAGGAAACGGCCATATAACAGGATTCTATATTATTTTCTCCTTGCTCATAAAATCCTACTTCTGAGTTAGTAGGACAAGCCTTACTTTTGTTGAGATAGCTCCCATCCGGATAGCTGAGTTAGTGTTCTTTACGGAATGGGGTGGGGTGCTTCGTCAGGCTCCACCACGCAGAGGAGTTGTAAATATGAATACGAGAGATCTGCGATACAGGGTATAGAGATATATCGCCATACTCCACTGAACGAGAGAGTAATGGCTTTATTTAGGTGCGAGGCTTTCATTAAAGGCGGAATCGTTAAAAGTGATGAAAGGGAACGTGACGAAATTGAAAGGGTTGATTCAGGCAGTAGTTACTCCTTATTACCTTCGTTTTCACTATGCGAGTATTGATTTGTCTGAGCGAAAATAAATATAATACTTACAAGTTTTCTCAATTCTGTAGCATTCTTTTTTTTCATGAAAATGCTAATAAAAATGTAGTATTTTTGAATACAGTAAATTTATTTATTTAAAATATTTTTACCACGTATATATATTTTAAACTTGCATATTTACGAAAAAGTGAAGAAAAATGTTTAACACAACTTAATTTCTCTGTTATTATTTCAACACAGTTAAGTTTTATAGTTTATGTCATCACCCTTTGTGGTGTTTAAAACGATTTTTTTCATGACTTGTGTTCTTCAAAAAGCCTGATCTATAGGATAAGCTTTTTGAATTGTTTACATTAAAAATAGAACGAATTTCATTTGCTTTTTTGGCAATTTTGTCCTAATGGTACATATTAAAATTTTGTTACATATTCTAAAAGAACTTATGATATTTTATTTATATAAATCTGGCAATTTTCACTACAACTATAAAAACATTTATCTTGTTATGCGCAAAAAAAAAAAAAAAAAAAAAACCACATGATAGTTGATTCAAATTCGAAAACGATAACAATAATGCAAAAGAATGATGATAAATAAATGATTAAAAGATAATAGTTTTCATATTTTAAATACAACTTTTATCAATATAAATTATTTTACTGAAAAAAAATGATTATTTAAATAGTCCTATTTAATTTGGGAAAAAAAACCTGAGAATAATAAAAAAAATGTTCAATGACGCAATTTTATAATTGTCTTCTATAAACGTTATTAGCTTGAAATGTTATCTAATCTACCTTAATAATACAATGTCCATATTCAAAATGACAATTTTTTAAGTGTTCTTAAAATATTTATAAAATGCTGTTCGAATAAATATTACCAAAGAAAGTTAACATACCCAAATTTATTTTTTAATGCTAAAATACTAAATTCTGTTAATATGACCAAATTTTGCATAAAATATAATTGCATTTACAATAGCTATATTATAAGGAAAAAATCACAAAAATAAAGATAACGCAAAAAGTTATGTGTGAAATTTAATGAAACGTATACACATTATTAAACGCATAGGAAGGTACGAAATAGCTTAAAAAGAAATTAGAAAACTATTATGGCTTATGAAAATTAGCACATGAATACAATGAACAAATGGTAGGTGTAAGTTCGGTATAGGAACATACCTTTAATATGAAGTATGGTCACCCCGAGGAGCAATACAGCTCAAGCAGCAATGAGTGATGCTCTCAATTATGCTTTCTTTTAATTAAGTAAGAAGTGTGTGCCATTGCTCTTCCAAAACAGTTGAAAACGTGGCTAGGGTCCTAGGAGGGGAATTGAGAGCATCGTCCTATAGTGTCCCAAACATGCTCGATTGAGTTAAAGTTTGGTGATCGAGCTGGCCACTGCATGTGCTCAATTGTTCTTGCTCAAGATAAGCATCCAAGATGAAAGCTCAGTGTGGTCTCGCATTGTCATACAGTAGCTCGAAATCATCACCTATTGTCCCGGCATAAGGGCACATATCCAAGATGTCATCTCTATAAGTGTGGGCATTAACATTTCTGAGGAAAATGTTTGGAGATTTTTGCGTCCACCCAAAGGGGTACCACACCAAATATAGATGCTGCCTGATCCGTATGCATCTCTTTTCCGGATGTTTCATGGATGAACTTTCTTTTCCTCTGTCACTTCCACTGACCTTTCCACTTTCTCCTCAAATGAAAATGGTTGTAATAAAAATCACTAGCTGCAAGCAATCTTCCGAACTCCTTTTTGTTCACTAAGAGTGTATTTCAGAAGTTCAAAAGCTGAAGAATCAAATTTGATCATGTCAAAGAATTCATCAATTAAGAGTATGTACATTTTAAATCATTAATGTTTATCTTGTTTTATATTATTATATGGGTTAAATTTGAGATACAAGTGTAGATTACATTAGAAATTTTACTATGTCTACAATTGAACAATGCCACAAATATATCAAATATATTTAAATATATAAGTTAATATTGATGGTTTACAAGCAGAATGACTCTTTGTTATAACATAATATATGATCTAAAAATTATTATTTTTTAAATAATGAATAAACTAATGTAGTCACACGCATTTTCATTTTAAAAAAATTACAAAAAAAAAGAAAAGGAAAAAAAAAAAAGAAACTTTAATGGAATATTTCTGATATTTTCACTAAATGTCTTTAGTTTTTTTGCTATAATTTGAATTTTAAAATTTATTACGAAATATTGAGAAATTAAATCAAAAAGATTATGTGCCTATAAGTATGAATCTATGTACCTATGTACATTCATGTTTGTGTGGGTATTTTTAGTGTTCTTATAATGATCATAATATATGCTTAAAATTAATCTTTACATAATCACATGAATCGAAGTGGAAAATGAGATTTCAATGCGCACGATGATTTAACTCTTCTAGTTAAAATAATCGACCAAAATTTTTTAAGGAGAAATAAATCAAGAAGAATTTCTCAAGAAGTCATTTTAGATTGTATTTCATTTTCTCAAAATAGTGCCATGTCTTTTCTAGTAAAGCTCAACTAATTGCTACTTTGGATCATTTTTACTGTAATTTATTTATTGTTTAATTTTTTTAAAAAAAAAAAGTAGTTCCTTTGTTTTATATAATGTCAGTCGCATTCTTTACTACCTTTCTTATGCATGACATCAGGATCTTCACTCTGCCGTGTCATTAACAAAATCAGTGTCTTTTAACTAGTTTAAGAATAAACTCTTTAAACAGAAAACTCTCCAGGCGTAACTACCCTCGTTTCTAATTAAAGATTAATTTAAAAGCAGTTATTGGAATGGGAACAAACTTTGAATTTTTTTCCGATAAAAATCGATTATTTTAACTAGAAGTGGAGTAAAATATCACCGTGTTCATTAAATCTCATTTTCCACTTCGATTAATTCTTTTTTTTTTCACGTCCACGCAGACACAAAAATGTTACTTCAGATAAAAATCAATCCAAAACCTAGTCAACTGTGCACAAAAAAATTAACGCTTCACCGCGGAAGCAAAAAAACTGCGCCAAGCCTTCAGAGTTAAATAACGGAGTATTAGCTGTTTGAGTATACGGTGAAATATCTTTTATCTGCTCTATTTTCTTCTCCTTGCAAAAATTCATTATGTTAATGATTATCTTGAAAAAAAAACCAATGCATACTTTTTGTTATTCTGTGGTTGAAGCGGTTACAGTTTAAACAGTCTTTTACGTCAGACATTATTTTTGTGTCCAAATTATTACGGCTTTACTGTTATTCAATGGGATTTAATTCAAGAAACATCTTTACATTCTTTGAAGTCTTCAAATGTGCCTCTCGTAAAAAAAAAAAAATGAGAATTTTATAGCCGGCGGGAATAACTGCATATTTTTATTTAGGAGTTTTAAAAGGATTTAATTAAAATAAATATATGTCATTTATTTTAAAACATCTAAAACAAAGGCTAAAACCATATTAATAAATTTACCCGAATAAAAACATTCTAATAAGCCGAGTTATTTAATTTATGATTTAGAATTTTGGATTGTTTTGGTGGATAATAGATTTATTTCAATTAATAAATAATAATTTTTGGTAAAAAAAATCATGCATATTGCAAATTAATGTGTAAGAAATAATTTTTTATTTGATGCTTACAAATTTCAATAATATACTTTGTTGAATGATTTAAAATAATAAAATGGTATTTACTGAATAATATAGAAAGTTAACAGATATTAAAATCGATATTTTCATATAATTACATTTCAAGAATAAGTATAATTTTTCATCATTATAAATAAGAAAGAATATTAAAATATATTTAAAAGTACACGCATAAACATAATTTCTATTTGTTACTTTTATAATAAAGTAATTATTAATAATTAACTGAAAATATTAGTTTGTTTTTTTTTGGTAATTTAAATTACATAATTATTTTTAAAAAAATTAACTTAACTTATTTCATTTTATATACTATAAGAATAAGATTAAATAATTAGAATTAGAATCAAATATATATATATATATATATATATATATATATATATATATATATATATTTGAATATAATTCTGATTTTTATTTAATTACACTTTTATACTAATATATTTCAAAGTTATATGATTTATTATATATTGATTATGCATTTTAATTATATTATGTATTATAATAACATGTATAATTGATTTGTTAAATTTAACATTAACATCAATATTAAAAAAAAATTGTATTTATTGAAATTTAAAATTTTAATTATGAACAGTAAGAAAATTTTCAATTTTTTCTATAATGTGTAGTTTATTTATATAATTTTATAAAATTAACGATTTTTCAATCTTTTTTATAATGTTTGTTAATTTTGTATAATGTGAGTTCAATTTTTAAATCTCGAATGTAATTAATGTCTATAAAATTATATTATACATTTTCATTACAAATGATAAACCTGTTTTATGCTAATATTTTACAAACACAAGATTTGTGAAGTGCATGACAAAAATTGACCCTTTTCAAAAGTTCAAATAATCAATGTCAGTAAATGCTGTTAAAATTATTTTTTCGAAAGTACAGTTTTTTTTTTTTTTTTTTTTTTTTTTTTTTTTTTTAAATTTTTCTGCATTTCGCCAAATGGTGATGGTTGAAATTGTTTCTCACTAAGTGTGTTCTCAGTATTTTCTTTACATTTTATTTATGAAAGAACAAAAAAATTATTGATATAGAACTTCAAAATCATTTAATATTTTCTCACACAACTTCAAGACTTTTCCAACTCATAACTTTCTCAAGCGATTAATCTCTTTGTCATCGTTTATTTTGGAAAGTTATTTCTATTCTTTGCTTCTGTGTTGAAATTGCAATACGTAATAGGTGCTGCCATCTATAAACTGGAGTTGTAAGCAAAATTTCTAAATTTTAATATTTTTTTGTACATTTTAGGCACGGGTGTAAAATTTTATTTTGAATTATTTATTTTATAAACGCACAACTTTTTTTAGGAAAAATAAAAATCTTGAAATAAATAACGAAAATTTTTGAAAAATTTTAAATTTGAGAAAGAAATTCAAAAAACTATAAAGCTATGTAGGAACACAATTTTAGCAATAAAATAATTCAGAAGAAAACAAAAATAAAATAATCTTTTCTACAATTTCCACTCAGTTTTTGTAATATAATGTCGAGAAAATTATATCTAAGAAAAAATTCCTTAGCAATATATCATTATTTCTATAACTTTAACATGGAAATGTGGGAACAGGCAAATGATTTATTTACAACATATATAAGTGAAATTATATAATGTGTTATGCATAACATAACATTATGTATAAAAAATTGTACGTAACTTTTTGACTTATACATGTGCAATTATTGGATAATTCAATTTCATGAAACTAAAGATTTTCATTGGCAATTTAAAATTCCTTTTATGAATCAGATAATTAACACAAAATATGCAAATTCTTTAAAAAATTAATATTATCATTTCTAAAATTATGTTTTGGAACACAAAATATAAATAAAACGACTAATGATGTCTTTTAAAATGATGATTTGTGTCCTTTTAAGACATGAATTTTTAATATTATTGGAAAAATATGATTATCAAAAAAAGTTTAAATTCCACAGCTTATGGATTGGTTTATTTGTTAGAATGGCTTATTTTGATTTGTAAACTGTTAGGTTGGTCACGTTTTTTGGTACAAACAGTGTAATTAGACAGGAACTATTGTTTAAAACTAATTATAGACTAGTTCCTAAATCCATATATAGGTGGAAATCGAACTTACAAACTGTTGAACAGATGGCAAAGCACTAACTATTTGGCTGCTAGCTTGTCTGTAGCTTCTGGAACAAATGAATAAATTTTGTAAACAATATATGTGTGGAATTTTTATGTTTAATATTTCTTTTCCAAGAATTCTCTGACTATTCTATAGATTTAAACTTATTATCCAGTCAACTAATCTTTCTCCATTTTCTTTATCTCTATATAAAATTTTATTATATACAAAGCTATGCAGATAACATATACTGGGTTTTCAACATGATCATAACTCATGTAATGTTTTATCATATGCAAGGACTACTCATCTTTTTCCTAATTTATCACCAACAAGTATGTCTACTCACTTCAAAATATAAATGATAATCACAATTAGAGTTGTAAATATCTGGTTCCATCTTTAGTTTCATCAAGATTTTTTTTCTCTCATTTTATTCAACCATGCAGCACCATGTGTGTAATGCCATGTACCATTGACATGTAATGTCATGTGGAATCAAGTAATTTCAATTCTATCAGGAGGTCTTGTTGTATCAATGTGCCACATAAATTGATTACAAGTTGTAACTAAATATTTTTTTTTATTTCGTATGCTTCACTTTTAAAGAAATTCAGTGTATCCTATAAACCTGATTTTGTCATTTTGCAAAAAGTATAAAATTTCTTACACTGCTTACTGATAATATTTGAAGGCTCACAAATGTTACCATGAATTGCTTCTAATTTTTCTTTAACTGAATATTTTCTCTATTGAAAAAATATTCTGAAATATTTCGTCTGTATTTCTTCAAAGCAATAAAACTTTTAGCAGAAGTTACTTTACAATTTTCCGTTTTTTAAATCTCCTAAATTGCTTGATAACGTCCCAATTATTGTGTCCAAGATTTTTTAGGTGTATTTCCCTACAATTGGTATTATTTTCTACAAACAGACTATATTTAATTTTCCTTAATCTGCTTTTCTATAGATTATTAATTTTTATAACTCTAGATATTTTACATTTTTACTGAACATTTAAGTACATGTGTAAAATTTCCATACAATTCCTCCTCAAATACAAAAAGTGTTACTAATTTAATTGTTTTTATTCTGGTTATATCAGGACTCTTAAGGAAGATCGTAAATTAGTGATTCATCATTTTTTTTTCATCGCATTTTCATGAATTATGATTGGGTGTGGCATCAGAAGGTCACTTTTTTTCCTCAGACAAAAGCATTCTCTTCTATATTTTCATTTGAGTTTCTATGGGAAAAATCAAACTTTGTAAACTAAACTCACGATTCTGATTTAATTTGATTTGTCTTGCAGAATGAATAAAATATTCACTTCTTTTTAACCTACTATTTTTGGATTATGCACTTTGAATTGTTTCAGAACTAATACTTTTGCATTTTATATTTTTCACTTTTATTCATCAGCTAGGTTTCCTTAATGATATTAAGGTTGATAATAATTTATCTTCTTATCATGTAGTCGAATGTTCATAATTTTCAGGAATATTTTAAAGCAATAAAGTTGGAATATGGAATTACTTAATTTCTTTGTTAAAACCTTTAAGTTTATCGACTAGTTTCTACAATTAAACTAAGTATTTTTTTATAATATTCCCTTTATTCAGTCAACTGCTATAAAGATTTTTAATAAAAAAGTTACTAGGTTACTAAATAACTCTTCTCTAAATAAGTCTTAATCTGTTCCAAATAGCTTCAACTATAGAATTATCATAATTTAAATTATTTGATAAATATTGATGCATAAATTCAAAATAACTTATCCTAGTTTATTTTTCTTTTCTTATTTAAGGTCTAGTATTATTACTATTAATTTAATAATCCTGAATTTACATTTTCAGTTTGGTTTTTAAATATTTTTTTTTCTTTACGCTTGATAGGAGAAACTCTTTCATAGTTTAATTTATGAAACAAAATTTGAGGGGAAAGTAATAGAATTATGAAAGTACTTTATTTTATAGTTATAATAATAGTTTAATTTTTATTTAAGTATAAACTGTACTCCATAGAAAGTTTGTAATTATCATGAAAATATTTTTGTATAAAAACATGAATATTTCGTATATAAAATAATATATTTATTAATCTATGTTATAAAAATTTTATTTTTAGTAAAAACGTAAAAACTCGAGTTCTTTGTGAAAATGCGAGTGATATATACATAATCTATTTTAAAAAAATGCTATTTTTTCTTTTCCAAAACTCTCATTAAAGCAAATATGGTAATTTATTATTACAATAAATAGCGCAAAATATCATTCATTATACTAGATTAAATCTCCTCCATGGAGGAAGAAAACTTATAATAAAGAAATAAAAGAAATTTATATAAAACATATTATGAAAAAATACCGTTATCTTATTTGAATATTAAAGTATTTAAAAATGTTCAATGAATGAAAAGATATTTAAAAAATTTTCTCAATTTCTTTAATATGTTAGATAAAAATATAGTTACTAAAAAAAATGCTGGCATATTTTCGAGTTTTTATGTCAATATACATAATTTCCTGAAATTAAGTAAAATTTTTTAGATTTAAAATTTAACTACTTACATTCAAAAAGAAAGTGTCTTATAATAAGTTGATGGATATAAAAGAAATCAATAGCGAATAATAAATGTCACGGGTACTGGAATTATTTCATGAAGAAATTGAGAAAATCATAGAATTGATAATGACAAGCATTTTTTTCAATTGAAATCGATTGTACACCGCTTAAAAAAAGAAGGATTTATTTCAGCTAGAAATTAAATCATATGTTAATAATCTTTCTTGGAAGATAATAATAATTTTCCAGCAATAGCAAATAAAATAATGTAATACTTCTCGGAATAAATTAGTATTTTTATCATATATATAATCCTTTTATAATATTAATAATGATTAGCTATATTATGAAAAAAAACATTAAGAGAAAATTAATAAAAGTATCGTGAAAATAGATTCTCTGCTTTTTTCGTGAACTTTAAGTCGGCAGTATTAATTTGCAATAAAATCAAAGTGGTGATGTTATGCATCAAAGGATATAAAAAATTGTGCTAAGTATTTTTTTAATTATGGTGATAAATAATATATACACATACACAGTATCTCAAAAAATAAGTAAACACAAAAATGGTTATAAAGTAAAAACAATTTGATAAAAAGCAAAGAAATTTTCGCATTTTCTTGAACAGAAGAAGAAACAGTGCCACATAAAATAACAAAAGAAGCAACTTCAAACAAGGAGATTAAAAATAACATCCCCAACATGTGCCATAAAATATTTCACTGCAAACATTCATCAGTAGAGCAGGTGACCATCTCTACTGTAGATGAAGATTGGACAGTGGTGAATCATACTTGTCAGCAGGTGGTCAATAGTAATTCTATGTATATGCGCCCATTCTCGAAAAATCAGTGTTCTCAAGTCATTTGTTAATTTTAGTGAGAATTGCAAGGAACAGAAAGAAGACTCCGGAGCATGTTCCAGGCATGCTCTATTAGGTTCATGTCAATCGAACGCGCTAGTTATTCCATTCGAAGCAATACACATTCCACTTACTGATTATAAATGCAAGTTCCTTGTATTCGTGCGTTATTGTTCATGAACATGACATCAAAACACGTGGTTGCCAAGTATGATCGAACTCATTGCACGAGAACTTCCTCTCGATAAATTATTACTATTACTGAGCCGGGAGAAACTATGTAGGGTTTGATTCGGCTTAACTTTTTTTTTATTGATAACTTTTCTCAAACCATTATATCATTACAACTATTGAGTCCTTCAGTGATACTGTAAGTTAGAGAGATCAAGTTCCCAGATTTACCGGATCCGTATCCACTCGTAATGGTTGTTTATGCAGAGTGAGAACTCATGTATGAAAAATGTATTAATCTATTAATGTGTTCTAATGGATTTTATCCAATGCGCCCATTGTTGCCGAGCTTTTGTGTAAAACGATGTCAGTGGCATGCGAAAAGGTGGCCATCTAAAATATATATGTCTTTAATGCAGCCGTTTTAAAAGTGTTTTTGGTCCCTAATCCCGATGACGTCGCAAAATTTGATACCTGTGTAGCTGATATCATCCGATAAAGGTGAATTTTCAGACACAGTAACGGTTTTCGCAGGTGTTCGTAACTGTAGAACGTTCACTACAAGGTCTTCGTGATATCCATTTTGATAGCGATTGCACAAGCCGCTGACTATCGAATATTTGAAATTTAAGACTTGCCCCAACTCTAACCGATGTTACCCAGAATGTACACATCTAATTGCATTCCAGCACATGTTTCTCATTTAAATTATGCCGACGACTCAGTTTCGATAATTTCGAACAAAGAAATAAACACCAAACAAACGCCATATCCTACGCATCGGAAGAAATATTAACTGCTGAAATGAACCGATTTTTACATAACATTGCATTGTACTGCTTTATGTGTGATTATACAATTTATGTTGTACTGCTTTATGTGTGATTTTGGAGCAGAACTGCTTTCGCATCTCACTGAGCATTACATATGCAAATTTCGTTTCTGAAAACTTATTTCTCCTTGAGTTATGCTATTGTTTGTGACGACAGAGCGTGAATAACCACACAATATTACACACACACACACACACATATATATATATATATATGTGTGTGTGTGTGTGTGTGTGTAATATTGTTGTTGTTGCTGTTTTCATGTCCAATGATGAACAACACAGGAAAAAAAGGATAAAACAGTTCGACTCCCGGATCAAATGCTCTCAAAAGCATCTAAGACATTGCCTGCCAATTTAGGAACCTGCGGGCTGTATAAGGGTTCTCGTAGGGGGTCAAAAAGTGACACCAAGCCGAGCTTAAGAATTCTCGGGATAACAGACAGACCTTCAGAAATGTGCTTTAGTGTAAGTTGGACCTCAGGGCAGTTCTTACAAATAGAGCCCTTGTTTTGTCTGGAAGGCTATGTAAAATTAAATTTAAAAAGTAATGGAATAAGTTCTTTGTTAAATGCAAACTATTTACCACAATACGAAATTTACGAATATTCCCTCATTTTACCCATTACTGACCCAAAATCTCAAGCCTTGTCGAATCCCTTAGACTTTTTTACATGCTTTAACAATGATGTTGCTTCTATTATATAAAGGCCCATTTAATATGAAATAGAATAGAAGAATTCAACGAAGAATTCCAGAAAGAGCTTCAGTGGCTTAGTAGTTCCACGTTGCTTTCCGTTAATATTAATAAAGTGAAGCATCATTTGCGTGTTGGTAATTATAGCGAGGTTGACCAAATTCTTCTTTATAGGATTGCTGGAACTTTGTGGGTAGGTACATATCCACATCAATCTGTGGCGTCCAAAATCCTTCCGCTGGTGTGGCGTTTATGTAGAAAAGAAGATGCCAATCCATGCCTGACCTCATCAACTGAGCGTTGTTCAAAATTAAGAGGCACTTGGTTATGGACGAGCATTCAAAATCCGTCAACCTTAAGATACAATCTGGGACTCGCTTGTACCGCTACAACTTTATAGATAATAAGATAGGTTGCTCTCTAAATTTTTCTCAGTATTCCAAGACTGTGCAATCGAATGATTACATATAGTCATAATTTATTTGAAAAAAATAAAAGATTCTATATTTATTAGTTTTACTTATTTCAATAAATTTAATTGTTAAAATATTTTGAAATTATTTGTTAAAATAAAGACAATATTTTTTTTTTCAAAATGTTTTACCTTTAACGATTACCAGAGAAAATTTAAAAATAATATATAATAGTTTATTTATTTGAAGGAGAGATAGATTGAAATTAAGAATTCCCGGAGCTACTTAACACTTCTTAATATCTTTGTGTAAGGCTTAGTTAATCCTACAGTGGCTCTCAGAGTCTTGGAAAAGTCCTTAAGATGTCATGATTTATTTGGAAAAATAACACTCATACTTGGGAACAATTCTCTTCCAGAAGTTTTGAAAAGCAAAAGATTGAAAGATTTGTGTCCTTCGTAAAGATATTGGGGTTTCAAATCCCATTGGATTTATATCTCCATTTGTCAGCAAGAATCAAATAGCTTACGAGAAACCCAGGATAAAAGAATTAAATGTTATTCGAAATAATACTCCTATAAATGTAGCATTGCTTTACTAATTAAAAACATTACTGGATACAGCAAACACCAGATGCATCTTTAGGCAATGCAATAACTGCAAATATTAAATTTGTTTTCGTATGTTTTTAGCGCATTCGAATAATTTTATATCTTGCATCAATTATTTCGATGATTTTTATATAACAGTGAAGGTTAATCTATTTCACAATATTTCGTAGGCTAATAACTAAAATCCAAATTACTACAAAAGTCAGTATATTCTAAATTTTGATCAAATAATTTCCACATGAAATGTTATATTTTAATAAAATATAAAGATAAAAAAGTAATTTTTATAACATTTTCTAAATCTTGATTTAAATTCAAATAAATACTCATTTTTTTAAAAAAGCCAACATGTATTATAAATCCGTGTGAGAAATATTTTTTTATACATCTTCCCATATAGATCTCATAGATATTAATATTTTGCATGCTTTTATTAAAGAAAATTTGCATCTGAGGTTTGTTAAAAAAAATTGCACTGCTATAATAAAGCATGAAATTTTGCTTAGGAAAACAAAATTGAATATTGAAATTTAAAGAAAATATATTTAGCTATAAATTAATTATTTTTGGTAGAAAAATCTTTTTAAATGCTTTTCAGTTTCCAAATATAAAAAAAAAACTATTTTTTTTATTTTCAATGTACATTAGATTTAAAATAAATTGAAATAATAGAAATTGTTCGTCAATAAATATTTCTCATAATACTAAATTTAACAATACTCCCTCATTTTCACCCATACACTGAAGTCCTAAGCAGGTGTCAGCGAATTCTCAGGAATTTTTCCACTCTTTGAATAACCTCGTAACATTCGTTAAAGCCATTCAATGCAAAGTAGTGCAGATGTCTAGCATGATGTTTACATCTACGCTAATGATATACAATTTCAAATATTCGTTAGACTAAACATTTTTAGAAATTTTCTTTTCTTTACATTTCATTGCAGACTGCTTTGTCATATTATATAGACTGCAGACAACAATTGTGATATAAATTACTGATTGCAATTCAATGTAATAAACGCTTCAAAGGATTAAATTTGAGGCTGGAATTTGTGAACTTTGTGCAAATAACGATGCTTCCTCACTTGGATTAGCTAGGTTATATATATATAACCTATTTATACAAATTTTTGTTCTAAATTGGTATTGTAATAATCTATGAACAGAGTACATTTTAATACATAATGGACAAAGTTCATTATAAATTAGATAAAAGTTTTTTTACCAGTTTTGATGGATCTATACTGGACGATGTGATATCAAGAAAAGTATGTAAAATTTATTTATTTATTTATTTATTTTTAAAACTCATTAAGAATATGACTCATTAAGAATATGATTTATAGTATAAAATATATACATTAAAATTAATTATTTTATATTAAAATTTTAAACTTGTACATGTTTATTATTTATGGTTTAAGGAGTTATAAATAAAGAATGATTTATAATGATGAAATACATATATAAAAATTTTAACTTTACATTTCTGGTTGATAAAATTTTGTTTAATTCAAAACAAGTAATATTTTAGGAAAACTAATAAATTTTTTTGGAATTTTAAAGTTTTTATACGAAGATTTTCTCAATTTTTAGGAGATTATTAGAAGCAGAACCTTTCTTTTATTCTTTTAATCATGTACGTATATAGTTTATGCCTAACGAAATAATTTTGTAAATGGTATTAATTAATTTTTGTGCACAATCATATTACATTTGAATTTGAGAAATTCATTATATTTTTAATTAATATATGTTTACTATGTATTTGCAATGTTTGTTTTAGATAATACATTTTGAATAATTTAGCGTATACTGAATGTGTATTATTTCAAATCAAAACTTGCATACTTTGTAACTTAGGTATGATTAAAACTGTTGAACTGAACATATCAATAATGTTTTCCTTAAAATGTGTGGGAGTTGTATTATCATATCATAAGCACTTGTAGCTTTATGAATTTGGATTTTACCCACTTTTAAAATGCTTTCAGTAAGATTGTCACAAAATTTACGAATATTACGAAAAAGTTCCATTATTGATAATTAACTGTACAAAAAGTAAGAAATGTACTCTCTATTTCCATTACTTTAGAGGTTGTAATATATTATTGCTGTTTGATAAAATTAAAATAGTCGTATTCTTAATGATCTTAATAATTATATTTTTTACTGTTTTGGAATTTTTTCTCGTAAGCAATGTTGCAAATATTCAATGAATTTTTTATGGACACTTCGAGCAATAACTATTTTAACATGTCAACAAGTTTCTTATACGTATCTATTTTTATGTATAATGTTTGTCTTTAGAATACAAGGAAGGGAAGAGGTGGCATCTATTCTAGAAAGACACTCAACGGGTGTTCCATTGTGGCTTCGAAAGTAGGAGAATCTTCGAAATTTACAATCAGGAACCGAGCAGAAGAATCCAAGACATGTCCTGCCCCAACAGACGTTTCAGATTGAGGCCATTGCGACCACAACTTATTTAACGTGCCCCATGTTCTATTTGTGGGCACGACGAATTTTTGGATGGGTCGGAATCCGAACTCACTACTTTCCAAAAACGAGAGCAAACGCTCTAATCAAGCAGGCCACCATACAGGCTTACTTATACGAAAAATATATTAATTTTAATTTACATATCATAATAATTAATTCAAATTATTAAGCTCGTAAAATCTATGTTTTTTCTTATATTATATAGTAAGCATTTATGTAATTCTTACAAAATTAATGATTAATATATGTCGGTAAAATAAACAAATACTCAATTATATATTTTAAAACAATATTTTTATTCGAATCGATTAAAGAGTTTTAAAGTTTGTGAGTGCAATAAAAGTTTATAAATTATTTCTTGAATAAATAAGGAAATAAAAAAAATTTACTTTTTTTGTAATTTGAAATTTATATCAAATTATTTTTCATTTATAAATGATTTATATAAAAGTTTTACTATAACCCAATAAATCTAAAAACATTAAATTTATTTTAAAGATGATCAAAACTACGAAAACTATTTGCATAAATATATCATATTAAAAGCTGCTATTTTTTATTTTTTTTTTTTTTTAAATTCTAAGTATGTTTCATATTTTTAAATTATGTCATAAATACATTTTAATTCATTAATTATTTAATTCATTAAATACATTTTAATTCAATACTTTAACTCTTCGCATGTTATTTTAATAATCTTTGAGTGTTTTCTTCTTCAGAAAGTAAATGATTAAAATGAATAACTTTTATTGTACATTTTATCTGTTGAAACGTACATTTCATCATGAAAATCATGATAAGATATTTAAATTAAAATAAAAGAAATATGATAAGCATTTAATTTAAAATAAATAAATATTGTTAATAATTAAAAATAAGATTTTAATACTTCAATAAAGTAATTAGATTTTTAAATTATACACCTTATTATCAAGTGATATAATTTGACATATATCAAAATCAATAAATTTACATTAATGTTTTAGCAATTGTAACCACATGACCCTCGGCATGTAATATTATTATTTTAAATCCCTAATATTTTGAAAAAAAGCAACTTATTATCCAATATCTTATATGTAAGATATTGGAATAATGTCAATAATTTGTGTACAAAAGTTGTTTAAATTTTTCTTTAAACTCCAAGAGCAAGATTTAAGGTAGAATTGTATATAATGCAGTAAGATTACATTAATAAGAAATAATTTTAATTTACAAATATTCCTAAAAATAAAACATAAAATATATCATATATTACTACACATTCTTTCGTTAAATTATTATCACAATAGACGCTTATGTTGTGAATGTCTATGAAACTTAACGAATTTCAAAGAACTGTTAACTATTATAAACTACTTAGATTGAAAATCTTAAAAATTTATATTTAGAAATATTTAAATACCACATTTATATTTCCGATTCAAATAATCTAATTGTAAAACTTTCGAATATTATATCTTTAAACCTATATAATGGCTACATTAATGAAATTTAGTAAAATTTACCTTTGTTATTCTGTGTTTTCTCAACTACAAAGAAAAAAAAAGTATTATGATTCTATAAATAAAGTAAGGAACGAAACAGTATAAATTTGATTTTAAAATCTGTCTTTTCGTCAATTTGGTGCTGCCATCTATCATTGTCATCTGAAAACTTAAAAATTGATAACTCAAAGATTTATTCAAGCTTAAAGATTTTGCTGCTGCCATCTAGTACTAATATACAGAAAAATTAAATTACCGTTATTGCTGTCATATATTTCATTTTATTTTCTCTTAGTTTCAGTTTGAATAATTAAAATATATTTAACAGTTCATGAAACTGTTACTATATTTTGTACAAATTATCATTACTTCTCCAAATTTTTTTCAGTTAGTTCTTAAATTAACAATAATTATAACATATTTTGTAAAATTTTAAATATAACAAGAAATATAATCAATATACTTTAATGAAAAAAAAAATATCAATGAAAAGTAACATCTACATGAATTTCTGGGAAAAAATCATTTTTTTTTTTTTAAAATAACTAAAGAATTAAATTTTTGCAGGTAAATAAAAAAAAAAATTGATTGTTTATAAATATGTACTACGTAAAATTTTAGCTTCAAAGTATTATAATGAATAAAAAATATGTTTCCCTAAATGTATTTATATCAAATAAAAGTATAATAATTTATATTTAAGATAATAATAATGAAATTGAAATGCATCATAGTGGGTTGATAATTATCTATGAAATTAAGGACTGGAAACGGGACCACGAATATGGTTAAAATAATTCCTATATAAATTGATAGAATGATTCAAATTGAATTATTTTGAAATTATTTTCATATGTGTACAATTCTCTCTTTTTTCCCCCTTGCGTTAATACTTAAAGTTTATGCAACTAATGTTTTATAAAATTTTAGTGTTAGAAATATAATACAAATATTGTTGTTCAGGTTTATTATAATGTGCTGCCATCTATAAGCTTATTCCCACACTTAAATTTTTACCTTATTATACAATTACTATTTTAATATTTATTTCATTATATATGTGTTCAAAGTTTGTTCTATAATATTACATGGATGATTTTCATAGAAAAATTAATTTTCAAAGTCAAATAGAAAATACAAGTAAAAATAAAAATAAAATTTCGCAGTTAACATAAAAAATTGTTTTATTTATTTCAACTGCGATTATTCCAAAATAATTCATATAAATATGTTAAGAAATGTTAATTAATAAAGAACAATAAAGTATTTAATGTAAAATAAGAAAACCTATACATTTTGATGAATTCAATGAATCGAAATTTTTTGAACATTCAATTTAACTCTAATTTTTTTATACCCTCTGCTTTATATAATATATTTTATTTAATATTTAATCTATTCGTTTTGGAAATAAATTTGGTAAAAATAATAATTAAATTTTCAAATAATAAAAAAAATTATTAAGTATGGAATAAATGTAAAAAAAATTAATTAACTTATTTTATTTAGTATAGTATATTTTAAAACTATAATAGAAAAGAAAAATTATATTAACAGACTCATTAAAATACTTTGCACTACCTTAAATGAAATCCACACATGAGAAACAGATGACTCATTTAGAATGATAAGGAAAACTGTTAATTTGAAATAGAAATTATAGACTGGAAAAAAAATAAAAATATTAAAAAGAGATAGAAATAAAATATGGTCTTTTTTCATCAGAGGAACAGTGATCAAACACATATAAGTATTTTTTAATTTCTGTTGAAAAGTATATATAATATTAATACATGCACACAAATATGTATGAGTATGCCTGTATTTATAAAATAAATATTTTATCGAATTTAATATTTATTGCATTCATCACATCACAACACACAATATTCTTCTTCATGGTTACCATGTTCTTCTTTTCATCAAACATTCTAATCTTTAAGGTCTCCACTCATTCTAATTGGAGATATGGTTACCCTATATGGAATATATTCGAAGTATAAAATCTTCCTATCTCGGAAAATGTTTGTTATAATTATTTTCGAAAAAAAATCTAACGTTCAATATGAACTTGTGATTTTTTTTGAGTAAATCATCAGTGAATTTCATATCAGCATTGTTGTGAACCAGATTTTCACACATTACTTTCAAATTTCAACCTTTAATCTGATTTTTGAGTGTAATATTATCCATATCTTTCATGAACATTCTGATGACAAAATTAATAACTTGCAGTATTAAATTTTTTGTGTTATTAATTTTTTTTAAAATAATTTTTTAATAAACACTCCTGATAATTTATTAAATATAAAATTTCAAAATAGGCATTTAAATACCCAAGAAACAAAAATTTGCCTTTGCTGTAAATCGAAAAGATAAAAATGGTGGAACATTAAAAAGCGTATTTTTATTTAAGCCGATTAATTTATGTTAACATAGAAATTTTATAAAATGTATTTTTGACACTAAAATTTCAATGCAATAAGCTAAATATACAATATATTTGAGTTTGATTAAAAAATTATTGTGATCCGTTTTCATGATATTTCAATTTTCAATCTTGAGAACTACCAATTAAAAAAACAGACAACACTACCTTTTTGGTTAAATGTAATTAGCATTGCATTGTGCGTGTGTCCCAAGCATTGTCTGATAACAAAAAATACATTGAATTCTTCTTATCAAAGTGAGTTTTCAAATCTTTAAGAGATTAAAGATGTACGAACAGACAAGAGCAAAGCATTATTTTTTGTTAAAATGATCGGAAAAACACAAGACTTTGTATGGATATCATTACATTTAATAGGAATTTTATTGTGCTCACATTAATGAAGAAAAAAAACTATCTTACCATTGAAGTGTGAGCTGTATCTAGTTTTGGCTATCTCATCATGATTTTATCGGGAGTGATTTTTCCAATAAATATTAGACTTTTAATTTCATGATATCATATTTACCCATTTTTATAGCACTTTTTTGATGGTTTAGATATATTAGAAATCATTTGAATGTCAGAGGAGAGAAAAATCGCCTTTTGGTTGTCCAGAGTTTAATACCTATCAAGAAAAATATATAAATTCTTAGAAAATTATAATGAAGTTATATTTTTATAGTGAAGACAAATTTGGAATAGTATTACATTTTTATTTCATTTATGAAAATAACTAATCAATTTTTATAAAGGGAATTTTAATTTTTCTGCAATTTCAGTAACGGATACCTGCACTATAAACCTATTTACTGTTTTTCGTAGTACGTGTATTTATCAGCATAGTTTCCGCTAATTAGCCGAATTGGATTCCAACAGTTTGATGACAGCTGCAGAGTGGGAGTTTAAGTAAATTAAAAAACAGGAATCAAGCAGTAGACCACACATCAATTGATCTGCATTCCACAGAAATATTATTTCACTTGCAGGAAGCTTTGCGGTCACTCACTATTTAACATGCTTCTGCCGTCTTTTGTAAACCCGAAGGATCTTCAGTTAAGTCAGGATTAAAACTCAAAATCTTAAAAAAAAAAAAAAAATAGAACGACACCTCTAACCATTCAGACCACTTGGAATTTGCAAGCTTCACAAAGTGTTGTTGCACCTACATATTTCCCTATACCTAGCTCGGAGTTATCATCTACGTTAGATTTAAACAGCTTTCATAATTTGGTAGCAAGGATTAAGTAGAATATCCTTAAGCATAAAATGTTATATTTTATATTGTAAATATATAAAAAAAAATAAAAAAGTACATAAAATACATATCCCCCATAAGTATCATTTCACTTGGAGGACATTGTGACTGAGACAAATCTAACCTCCTTCAGGGAACACGACTGATTTCCGGTAAGACAGGATTGGAATTCACTACCTTCCAATAACAGAATGACTACTTAACCAACATGACCACATAGGCCTAACTTCGCCATGTATAAAAACCTCCTTTATTTTAAACTACTTTAATTCCCCACATTAGATCATTAAATTAATTTTTTAATGATGTTGAATTCAAGAATAGATAATGAAACTCCCTGAAAATGTTAAATTGTTTATGACCTCAATATCCAATACTTGCTTATATTTTAGAGAATTATACATTTAAATAACAAAATCAAGTGCGTATTTCAAGATTGTCTCCTTAATATAAAAGCAATAAACTCATGTGTTTTAACACATCATGAAATTTTCAATGCAATTCCTAAAATAGTAATAAATAATCTGAATATTCATACTGAATTAGATCTACATTATAGACAATATTAGGCAATATGGCTTAGTAGAGATACGTTAAGTAATATTATGGATTAATGAATGTTTCAATGGTTGACAAAGGCAATATCTACTTGAATAATAAGTGGATCTCAAAGGACTGTATTCCTTAATGGGAATAGTCGTAATGGAAAGTTTGAGAAATTAATGAATGTGTAGCTTAGTTTTGCACTTCGTACTATTTATAATCATAAATTTAGAGTTCCAGAAATCATTTCTTTACAAAAGTGGTTTCTCGAAAGTAAATTTAACGTTTATTTATATGAACCTCTCAAAAAAAATGCACAAATAATAACTTAGTTTAAAATATTATTACAAAAAACTTGATTCTTTTAATGAATTCAGTTCAGTATAATTTTGAATTCTAAATTAAATATTCAAAATCAATTAATGAAATTAATTTAGAATCTTCTTTTGTTTTCCCGAAATTTCGAATAATCACACAGAGTTAAATAGATTATTGGAAGATTTTAAAATCTCATATATATTATGTACTATTATTTGAGAGTGTTAAGAAATACATTAAACTTTAACTTCTACGTAAATATTATATGCACATGTCCATCATTTCCTTCTAATGTTATGCATGGCTTTGTGTTATTCTTATAACCCTTTTTTAATTTTTTTTTTATTTTTACAATTTTAATCACGATAAAATAAGAATGCAGTTGCTTTATAAACATCAATGAGATTCTACGAAGAAAATGATGAAAGTTATGGTAATAGAAATAAACAATTTATCTACGAAGAACACTACTGGAGAAAGCAAAAGATAAAATGAACACGGTAATGTGAACAATTATAGTGAGGCCGTGGTGGCTGGTTGGTTAGGGTGTCGTTCTTTCTACCAATAGTTGGTGAGTTTGAATCCCGGCTTAGCAGAAGATCTGTCGTGTTCACTAATGGCGACTAGGGCACGTAAAATATGTCGGATCGCAATGTCCTCCATGTTCCCATTACAAATTAATACGTCTGGAGGTGGTTGGAACCAGGCTTTGGGTCTTCACTGGTTTCAATCTCTAAATTGTAAAATACAGATGGTGCTGCCATCTATGAGTTAAAAATCGTACTTCCACTTCTGTATGAGAGTGTTCTATTCAAAAACGGAAGACGCTCTCTCTCTGACTTTATTCGCCTAGTCTCTTGACGATGGGCTTGGCGTTGCCATGTGTTATCAGTAACAACAACACAATTATAATGCATACATTATAATTTTCATAGCTATGGAAAATACTTTTAATGAGATAAAGTAGTCTGAGTCATGTTCGTTAATTTCCGAAATATCGCATACGACACAAATTTTATTCATGAATCAAAATTCTAAAAACATTTTGTGCAAAGTCTACTGTTATATAAAGAGAAAATTATAACAAATGACGAAATTTTACGATAAATACATCGTTTCGTACAATCATAATAAACTGCAAAAATATTCATATTCTCAAACAATTCTTAATCTGCCAGAAAAAATGAGAATTGAATTACATTTAACCAAGTATATTAAAGCTTAGGCATTTAAACAAATATATTCTTGGATTATCACTGTAAATTTAAATAAGATACTTTGAAGTATAATGTTATCATTGCCTTATATAAAATATATTACAAACTATTTAAATTAGAGTGGAATTCCTTCCGAAATCTCACAGGACAAAAATGTGGAATAAATTTACTATTCCTTTTTCGAGTTCGAAGAAAAATATAAATTCGAAGAAAACAAAATGAAGTAAGCATATATATAATAAGCATCGTTTTATTCGTTTTATACATAATAAGCATCGTTTTATTAAAAAGTTAGCAATAAAAATATTTGAAGCTCTGTATCACATTTTTAATTTAAGATAAAAGTTAAAGCTTAGTGAAATTTAGGATTAAAAACGATATCAAAATAACTGTCTAAGAGTTTTGTCATTATGTCATATTAAAAGAAAAGGATTCTCTTTTGTTAACTTGTATTTTTTATTCTTCTTTGTATTTGGTATTTTTTCATAAAAATTGATTTTTTGTATTTATAAGAAATTATGTTTTAAAAATATATATCTAAAAGATAAAAAAAAAAAAAAAAAGATTCAACATTTTGGCCATAAATAATAATTTTTTAAATATATAATGATCAAAATAAAATACGTTGATAGAATTAGATAAAATATAATATAATTTTATACTGAAATACCATAAATAATATTTTAAATATATAATGATCAAAATAAAATACGTTGATAGAATTCGATAAAATATAATATAATTTTATACTGAAATACCATAAATAATATTTTAAATATATAATGATCAAAATAAAATACGTTGATACAATTTGATAAAATATAATATAGTTTTATACTGAATTTACTTATAGAATGATACTTTAACACGCAGGTCATATTTGCTTTTTTCAAGAACATCACTGTAATCGAATTTTGCTTTTTTAGAAATTGGATTAATCCGAGAAATAATGAAAAAAAATAATCAAAAATTAAATATTTAAATTTAGATTCAAATTTATAAAAAACGCATAATCAAAGAAATTGAAAATAGTCTAATAGAATAGCCTAATTTAAGAAACTCATTTAAATAAAAATATTATATATATATATATATATATATATA
>JAPDSC010061555.1:0-15064 GCA_026290005.1 Latrodectus geometricus
TATATATATATATATATATATTGCTCCATACTGTCTAGAATAGAAAGACAGCTCTTCAATTCAAAATATAAAAGCAAAAAATGTTCCACGGAGGCGAAAACTAAATGTGTATTTCGCTAGTGTCATTTTAAGCAGATTTACAAAAGCACTTTCCCTTCTTACATGGTATCCAAAGGTACTGATTTGGCCTAAGACAGTGTGGTAAATTTTTTCCTGAGCTAGCATTTTATTCCCCAATCTATCTATTCAAACTAATATATTATGAACGAAAATAATAAACCATTTATATTTAGAAATGCATAAATATAATTTATTATTTCATTGAAAATTTCTCATTTAACTTTTGCCAACTGTTCTGGACTAATTAACAAAATAATATTTCAGAACCTACATTACAAACTAGTTAGCAAGGTTATTTTGATTAAATCACTGTGATTATGTTTCTGGCAACATCTTTCAATTTGTCACCATGGTAACATGACGAGATCAACACCTCAAATGATACACGTTTCTATATTCTATGCTACATTAGAGAAAAGAAACTGAATTTTATAAAGCTTTTAAGGTACATAGGCCCTCGCATCATGATGGTCTTCGGCTTGATCAAGTATGAAATTTGCTGTTTCCTGACGAGAGAGCCGCCTTTTCTTACAGTTGATCGTGGCAACGGTTGACAAATATCTGCCTATAAAATACATGCATTTAAAACTTAACATCAAATTTCATCACTTTTAATAGTGAACGAAGTCATCGCACTTTTGCGTCCATTGTCCTGTTAGTTGCTCTACTGTATAAATATACATTTTGTGGAATCCAGACATGATTAATCTCCATTATTTGACAGTGAAACGTTTTATGCTCAATTCAAACCGAATTGTTCTAGACATTTAATAGCACTTTTATCCATATAAATGTATTGGTGTGTGAACAATCATTTCTAATTTTAGTTACTGAATAAATTTTTGAGCAAAGGTTTGGCAGTGAACTAAAATGTTTTTAAATACTTCTTCGAACACTCAGTTTTTGAATTACTGGGAAAAATGAACTATAGTTTCTGTGAATTGATGGAAATTTGAAGATATATTTTATCACAGATCATACGAGAAACAATCATACTTCAATTCTTTATTTTCTATTTATTACTCACTTAAAAATACGCTGTATTATCTTGCATCATAATATACTCTTTTTGTTTCCCTATTCATCATAATATTAGGTTGGGGAAAAAGTTATCCATTATTTTTTTCGGTAGACGTCTGTAGAGATCGATATCTCGTGAGGTATCTATCAAATAATTTCAGATTTATGCTCGTTGGAAAGGTGACATTTGACACTAAAATATCCTCTTGCGGTTTTTTGTTTGATTAATTCAGTTACGAATATAAGGTTTTAAAAATGGAAGATAACAAACAGAAAATTCGATACATTTTCGTTTTTCTCTTGTAACGGCGAAAAAGATTGCCAGGTGGCTAAAATTGTGAAAGGCATTTATCGTCGTATATAAGACTGTAACAACCAGTTACGTACAATTTTTGTTTCACCGATTCCGTTCGGGTATTTTTGATGTTAGTGATGCACCTCGCATGTAGATACAGCATCGTCGAAAATGTCTATAAAATATTAAAAATGATCGAAGTTAACCGCATGTCAGCAGTCGTAACGCGCAAGACCTAAAAATCTACATGAAAGCTGTTTTAAACCTTTTTACAAAGTGAATCCAAAAGAAGTAACATAAAGTTCACGTAAAAATAATGGATTTCTTTTTCCCCAACCTAATATTTTCATATAATACAAATGACTCAGTGAATTTGTCATGATTGTGCAATTTATTGTAGAGCATTTTATGTTTTGACACCAAGTAGTGACAGCATAACGGTCGAAAGCCATTGTAAGGTTTTTTGGTACCCTCTGTTTAAATTGTTTTCTAGGAGAACTTTTTATAGATAATGGGTCGTATTTGTATGTAACAAGGAGATGACTTGGAAAATTCCCACGAATCCAATCTGACAGACATTCATTCAGAAAGACAACATCTAGCTGCCGTTGTTCAGCAATGGTTGGGATCGAAACTGGGACCTTATGTTTTGAAGAACATTGACTTACCTCTAAATTACGGTGAGATCTGGGAATTTCAACTTAAAAAGTAAACCTAAAGATAATTAGAAAAAGTTTTAGGTTGAGACAAATTAAAACTCAACAACAAAGGAGAAAGATTTGTGGGTGCGTGTTTTAAAAAAATTGTTCTTCGATTCAATAATTTGATTCATCGATTTAATAAGTGTTCCTGGTTGTCTGGCTAATTGGGCTAAGTCTCTTGTACACTCTAAATTCTTCTGTTGGTATGGTTTAGAAGTTTGAAATGAAGAGTTCTTGTTTAGATGTCAAATACATCACTTGAACTATACAAAAATTACCAATTGATTGTCTTAACATGTCTTTGATTTGCAGTAAGATAAATCCAATTTTACAAATCTACATAACCAGTACCTCCAGAAAGATATGCATTGGTGAAGTTTTTTTCTCTTGGAGCATTTATAGAACTATTATCTACAAAATTATTTTTATTTTACTGGGTATATTATATTAATTTTAATATATATACAGTTAAATTTTTCAATAACATTTGATTGAATGTTATGTTTTAAATAAACAGTTTACAAATATTTTATTAAGCTATGATTTCATTTGTATTCTCAAGTAAATGATAGTTGGTTCGTAACAAGTTTTTTGTATGTGTATTTCAGTTGCTGCCCGCCCAAGCTGTGACAGAAGCTGGTCCGCCCGTGATTATGAACTGGTGCATCCGGGTTTCCCAGATCAGTACTCTAACAGTGTCCTGTGCAGGTACACGATACACAAGAGTTCTGAGTCAGTATGTGCTCTGGAGATCACTTTTAAAAAGTTCGATCTTGAAACTAGCGCAGGATGTGAGAAGGATTTTCTGGCCATTGGGGACGAACGTCTATGTGGACACATACCAGCACAGTCAGTTGGTAAGTAATTCTTTTAACAGCATTCATAACACCAGGTCACTAAGAAAGCATTTTTCTAAGGTAGAAAACATAATCACGAGGGCACTAAGAAACATCTTGTTCTTCTAGAAAAGTTAAAAATATAATTTTAAAATAAAGTAAAAAACCCATCATATTAGACTCATTTATTCAACAAAATCTGTACCTTTAGAGAGTCTGTACCTTAACAAAATCTGTACCTTAGTCGAGATCCTTTTTTCTCCATTGTCTGAATTTACTTTTAAGTTTTATTGTGTTTTGTAGATGGAAGAGCTGAGATCAAATTTAAATCTCGCGGTTTTGATGGATAGGCTATTTGATAAGAATGTTGTAAAAGTGTTCTCTTCCACTACTCCAGAGAAAATCATTTAATTGCTTGCCTTGAAGTAGGAGGATGTGAATTAATGGCCGATTCTAAATTACATCTAACATGTCTGGCATGTAATATGCCTCGGTTACCTAATCAATGAGGCATATTGAGTCGAGTCAAAGAAGACCATTAATTAGACATTGCGCCATTTTGTCGATCATTTTCCCCTTATCACCCAGATGCTAGACAAATAATCCAATGAAGATCTATATACTTGATCTTTTCCAACTATTAAAAGGAAATAAAAAAAATCGTATAAGAAAAAGTCACCTTATCTTCTTTTAATGGGAGTAAACTGCTGGTATATGAAGGGGGAAGAAGGTATTCCTAATCCAGGAATTTCATATTCTGCCAGATGCTCGCAGTATATTGCTACTGCCGAGTACCACCAAATTACTCTGTACTCTTTTATCTTGTAATTACCTCTTAAAACAGAAAACAGAGTATGTCTAAGGACGGATAGACAAGTAGGAGAGTTTTAGTCTAGTAGACCACCACCAATAACCCACGACGCAAGAATGCTTAATCGGGATTCGGATCTTGTATTAGCCAGCTCAAATTACCTCGACATTACTCGGCTTTCCTATGGCTCGCGGCCATTTTTTTCTGTTCTTGAATGCATCGATTAATGATTGGAGCTCTACATGTGTGGAATATTGGATCGAACATTTTTTCCTCCCGTTTTTCGATTTTCGTATACAAAGTGGGGTGGGGCAGAGAAAGTTTCGCTTTTAAGGCTCTCAATACTTTTGTGCTTATTATTCACTTTTAATATGTGTTTAAAGTAAGTCTACAAAAAAAGGAAATAGAATATTTAAGCAATAAAACGCCTAAAAGATTTTTTATTTTTGTTTATTTTAAAAACGTTTCAGTAAAAATGAAATCATCCATTTTCATGGAGTTATTAATAAAAATTATAAATTTTCATGTACATCTTTTTCCTATATTTATAATTTTGAAGTTACTTTTAAAAATTATTTACAATTTAGTATACATATATATATTTAATTAATTAAAAAAGAGGCGTATTTAATTCAAACTGTAATCATTGTTGCTAAGAGTCTTTTGTAATCGTTCATCAATGTTTATTTGAGCTTTTGCCAAGTGATACAAAGCAGACATTTACCAAACTAATGCGTGAAAAATACTCCCTTATTTCCTGTTTTCTTTTCCAACTTTTACAATAAATCATCTTGATGTTGGCAGAGTATTTTAACAAAAAGAATTAAAAAGTGTCCCTTGTGGATTTAAAGCAGTTCGTAGAAAATATTTTGCCACTATATTGGTGGAATTTTATTTTAATTAATATTTAAAGAATTCTCAACCACTGTAATTATAGACTGCAGAATAATAAGTAAGTTTAATAGTTGTGATTTAAGGTTTAATTTGACATAAAAAAGTTACATTAATAAAAAAAATTAGTGAACATAGAAGAAAGTAAGTTTTTTTCGCACTTTTTTACGTGAGTGTTTAGAATTGTGGTTATAAAGGTAATAAACACAGCAAACGCAAATGAATCTAAATGGAATATTTGGTATACATTATTCTTTATTATCTCCGAATCTCTTCAGATATTTATCTGAACACACTACTACTCCGTTTAATTCGATTTTATCAAAATTATGTTTTTATTCATTGAGGTAGTTATTATGGGCTGTTTTTTCTCTTTATTTTCTGAATAAAAGTGTTTTTCAGGTAAGCCATTTTTAAAAGGTTCGATGTAAATTGATTGTGGGATTACACTTATCAGAATGGATTGTCCCAGGTTCGAGAAATTCCAGCCATTATTGAACATAGGAAACTAAATGCTGGTTTTTTATTTCCCGTATAAATGTTTATCTGAGTGTGATAATTGGAAAATTTCTGGGTTTCTTCCCTTTTGCTACATGAGAATCCTGTTTAACATTCATGAATATTCTTATTTGCCTAAGTAAGAATATTCATGAATAGTAAACACATAATGAATGCTGAGCAAAGCCTAGCTGCATATTCCAGTTATTAGGCTAAAATATATGAAATATCAGTTAATTTCAAGGATTTATCGTGGTTTAATGGAAAGAGAAAGGCTTTGGAATAAAAACATCTTGGTTTTATTCCAGACACTGTTGAGCAATAATAAGATGAAAGGTTTTTGCACTTTGCATGCATGTCTGTTGATGCTTAAATAGCTCTAATGAACTGAGTGAATATAGGTTTCCTTGGTGTTCTCCTTTGAAACAAATAAATAATTTTCTATGAAAGGTCATTTTGAATATTTGTAGATGGCAAATGTACAAACACCTATAATCTTAACCTATTCGCTGTGTTCTACCAAATTCGATTTCGGCCTACAATTAATCCCTTGATGCTAAATCTGGTCTGTAAGGGAGAAGAAAAGGTTTTTCAATTTTTTATAAAAAAAAAATCTTAAGTTAATTAGTAAAATTGGACTCGATATTTGCATGTAGGAAAATGAAATTACTACAAAATAAATTTGAGTTTAACAGTCAACAAGCAAAGTTTAGTTGAACTGAGTTGACTTAGTTTAATAATTCATTTGTGAATTTCATGTCCCGGCACTCTCCCCCCCCAAAAAAAAAAAAATAAACAAACCATGCCCTTTATCTTCACGAGAGACTTCATCTCTATTTTAATTCCTTATTTATCAATTTTCCAGACCACATCAAATTGAGAAATTTATCTGAATACAAGGCCATTTAATTTTACATTTCTTGTAGTAGAAATCACAACACCACCCATTAAGCAAATTTTCGGAAGCTATTTTTACATGAAGAAAATCTTGCTACAAAAAGTATTCCCTTAGTTTTGAAAAACCTACTGTATGCCGAATTTAGACTGTATGAGAATGTATGAATTGAAAGTTTTAACCTTTGAATGTTTTCTAAAATTTTTGAGAAACAGGGTCCTGATATTTTCATACAGGTGGGTAAAAAATTGATATTATAGGTCGTTTCTTTTGATCATGAATTTTCAATCAGGGCACACTTCTTACACATTCAAAATGGATCAAGGGCTTCAATTTCAAGCGAAATAATTTTTATAAAATTGTCATTATTTTAATTTTACGTTGGCAATCCTTTTCTAACTTAACTGCTTAAAAAACTATGCAAAAAAACTATTATCTTCTGCTTTAACCGCTTGAGGAAGAGATATTTCTTCAACAAAAGCTAATTTTGAAATGTTTCTGATTGTGATCTGTTGGATACATTCTCGGTTTGTCTAATTTTTATATCTAAAAAGGAAAACGCTGTCATCATTAAAAACACCAGAAATGTGCTGCTGGCTATTAAAATTGAATTATTAGGATAAAAAGCAAATATCGAAAGTTTGATCAATAAATGAACAAGAACATAATGACAATTGCATTCTTGTTCAATGACAATGATAGTTTAGAAATAATTAGTTGGAATTTTAAGGTCTAAAATGTTCTTATCTAAAATTGTGCGTGTATGTGTGAACGCTTCTGTGAACGAAACTTTCTCCATAATGTTTTTACAGCTATGCAGTAACGCCAAATGCATATTTTTATTTTGTGCCGTTACAACATTTCAGACAAAGCTAGTTCTTATAAGAGAATGGCAACTGGTATCAAAATATAGCCTTTTCAATTCTATTCAACCAACACTAAAATATCAAAATTTCATTAAATTATGATAATTGGTCAGATTACTTTACCAAAGAGATGTAATGAATTTTACTGTAGGAACTGTTATAAAAGGTGAACTCAAAACAATGGAAAGTTTAAAGTCTAATGGACAGTTTTTTTTATATATATCCCTTGGTTTGTGATGCCTTATTTTTGAAACAAAATTTTGGATATGATATCTTGGTGAAGAAACCCTTTGTTCTCTGATGTGGAATGTAATTTATTCAACACAACTCCCCAATGGCAAACAAAGGGCTAGTGTACATTAACTGTTCTGGTATACATATTAACATTTGATGATGTTGAAATTTTAAAAGAAAAAGGGCAGTTATGTGTCGATCTGCTCATAACATTGAGATTCAAAATGCTTGTTGAACAATTTGGTTGGCAGAAGTTTGCAGACTGAAATGGAAAGCAACAATTATATGTAACACAAGTATTGCTGTATCCTTTTTATGTCAGAGCATTTTCGAGTGGAGGAAATGTATTACTTGCATGTCAGGAAAATTTTGTATTCTATACTTGTCAATGATCATTGTAAATAAATGCCCAACACTTGTTAAGCAATCCGTGAGATATTGTATTTATCATATCTCTTGAAAGGGCACGTGTTGAAGACAGAGCTAATTCATGCATTGAATTCATGTTTTGATGTGGTTCTAAATGATGTGGGGGTTGATTTTATTGAAGGTTTTGAATCGGCAGAAATACAGTTTTAAACGTGTAGAAGTAACTTAACCAAAATTACTGCTTAGTGAATTTATCTATACTTTTGTTATATATAAATTTTATTTATTTTTACTTTCCATAATTTTTCCTCACCTGGTCTTTCGAAACTCAAATCTCAATAATAAGATATGCTTGAATATTTGAATTAAACTTAGCATTCTTCCATTATACTTTCCATTGAACTGAACAGTAAAGAATCGTTCATATCCTATTTTGAAACTTATATGAAATCGGGTTTCAAAATGAAATTTTGAGAAATAACTATTTATTAATAACATGGAATATTTCTAAAGTATAAAACTTTTAAACTTTTATTTTTAAATTGGATTTAAAATAATACAATAAAATGGTGTTTCAGAAAATACCTCCCTTTTCTTGTTTTTGTAAATTTATAAAACCTTATCTGGTTTACGGTTAAAGAGATGAGTTTTTTTTTTTAACAGAGCTCATTTTATTTGTTAAGACTGATATTTTCTTTTTCTCAAGAATTCCTTCCTGTTTCAAAATTGTTTCTTTTTTGACACATTGTTAAGAGACAAAAAAAAATTCAAAGTAAGAAACAGAAATTAAATTTCACGTTTAGAATGATGAAAATTTTGCTTCTGAGGAAGAAACAGTTAGATTCTTTAATAAAAGTGGCAGAGAAAATTATTTTTTTATTATTTTGACTTTATTTCGTTTTGCACATTCAGATTCCTTTCTTAAAATGAATTTTTTTAAAACAATTTACTTTTTGATGTTTTCAATGGAAGAATTCAGATATTTTCGTTTAGCTGATGATCTTTTTTTTCCCTTAATTTTCTCATTAACAGCTTTTGTACTCTGCTAAGGTGTTCCTATAATCTTAGATTTTAAAATAGTCTTTCTGTCACATTTTCAGTAATAATTTTCTGTTGCCATTTATCCCAGAAAACAATGTGTAAAATTTATTTTTATCATCTAATGATACTGTGTATTTATTCCAAACTCAAAATGAGTTAGAATATATTTTCAATTATGCAAGTTTGTTATTTGAGCAACTCAACTATTGGTGCTTGTTCTAAATTGAAATAAGCAACTACTATCAAATATGAAATTCTACATGTTGCTGTTGGTAAGCAGCTTTAACTGAACAAGTAAATACTGATGAATATCCTTAGTTTTTGTCTTTAATAAAAACAATTATTGTTGTATTTAACTGATGTGGCATGATATAATTATATAGTTATTGTCTTTAATTTTCTTTGTTTTTTAAAATTAAATTCTTTATAGTCTATCTTGGTTTGCTTGGTGCTTTACTGATTAATTTGTCCACATAAGAGACCCTTTGATCAGAACGTGTAATTTAAAATGTATTTAAAACCATAATCATACATGCCGGGATGGGTATTGAACCCAGCAACTACTGTATTGAAGAACACAGCCCAACCACTTAACTCTCATCTTGGCTTGTCCTTTCAGGAATTTAATATATTTAAAAAAAATTGTATTCTTTTGTTTAAATATGTTTTTATATATTTTTAATTGATATGATATTGCTATTTAATCAATAATGGGAAAAATATTTTTATAGTTAAATGATGCTTTGTCATCATCAATCATTAGGTATTTGAAGGATAATAAAATACGGAAATTAAATCACTGAATAAATGTACAGATAAAACAAAAATTTTTAAAATAAATTCTAAATATCCACACATACATAGATTGTATATCACAGTACGTTGATTATTTTAAGAATAAATTTTTCATGTATATTTTATTATAAAGCAAATGTGAAATTCAGATAAAAAAATTTTATAGTGAAAATATTGTTTATAATAAAGTTGAGATTAAAATACCTTAAAGTTAATGTAGCGTCATACGTTCAAGATAGATAAGAAACAAATTTTACATTTAATTAGCATTAACTTCAAACAATTTACAAAAATTAGCTTGAATATATTATTTTAAAAATTTCATTATATTCATATCTTTGATAAATGCTTTTATTATAAAGATACTGTTTTATATGTGAGTTTCGTGGCAAAATAGGTCAAAAACATTTTGGAAAAAGAAACAAGGGGAAAAAACGTATTATCAATTATTTTGATCAAATTAGGACTTATCATAAATTTTTAATAGTAAAACTTGCAAATAAATTCTATTCCTTCAATTCTTTATCAATTATTAAAGCGAAGGATTTGTAAGTATTATACAGATGTTTAAATATCTGAAAGCAAATTATGGAAATTTTCAATTACTTTAAATGAAAATATGCATTCATAAGTAAATTTAACGAAAGTACATTGTTAAAAATTGATTATTTCAGAAATTAATTTCACTATTTCTAATTTTGAGAAATAATTTTTTAATAAGATTTGAAAAATCAATTTCATACAGAATAAAAAAGTAGAATTCAAGAAGAGTAGTGGAATAGAATTTATAGCTTATGCATTTTCTTTCTGTATAGCTTCCAACAACTAAATTAAAGGTATTTCACAAAAACTATTATAGAAATCTTCGCAAAAATATATTTTTTGGATTAAAAAGAACATTCCATTTCTATGATATAATATTTAGAAAATAACATATATTAAATTTAAGTTTACCAATTACGCTTCGGTTTTTTTTAGTTTATGTTGAATCATGTTCTTTGCCATAATTACTTCGCAGAAAAAAAAATCGTTGCTAGTAAAACTTATTAAAATTATTCAATAAATATCAACTAAATAGTTTTGATATCACTTAATTAATGTAAAGACAATTAAGGCTGAATTAATATTATATTAAATCATCAATTGATTTAAACAACAGATTTCAGTTTCAAAACTTAAGTATCAAATTTTGAATTTAGAATATTATAATACTGTATATTTATATTACTCTGAAAGCGATTTCTCAACAGACATAAAATGATAATTATTTTTTTTAAGTATTTCGATTACTCCTGAGATGAAAAAGGAGTAAAAGAAGTTTATTGGTTAAATACGTGTAAAGAAATGTTTTCTATCCAAGTAAAACTTCAAGAAAGAATATCTGTAAAATCAGTTGTTACCAAAATCAAAATAATTTTAAGAAGTTACAAAAAGAAAAATAGCAATTCTTTAATTAAATCATTATCGAGAGTTAATGTCAGGATACTTTTCAAATTAAAATATTAAATCGAAATTTAAATTTCTATTTTGATTAGGAAAAATATTAAGTTACCAATTTGTTTCTGGAACATTTAAGAATCATTATTTCTCATCTTATTATTTCATCTTTCATTTTTATTTTTGTAACCCTGTAAAAGCTGTTTTCTTTCGTATGTTTCCAAATCGTCGGAAAGTTTACTTACAGCTCTTAATTGTTAGAAAAATGTGCTTTTCCTTTTATAAATGCCGTGATTGTGTTGTCCTATTTTAACTATGACAATTTAATGATCGCCATCGTTAAAGCGAAATTTTGAAAGTTTATTTAACATTTTTCTTTATAAAGAAAACGCGTCATCTTTCCTAAAAACAGGAAAATACAATTTTTATTTTAATGAGGACAATAAGGTTATTATCATTATTAAAAAGGAAGCTGGGAAGTTTATTTAAGGCATTTAAATGAAAAATACATGCTTTTCATTTTAGAATGGGAAAGAAGTCAAAATTATATTTTAATGTTAAAAATCTGGTAGCTTTAGTTACATAAAAATAAGATATAATTAAGGTTAAAATATCAGGAAATCTTTCTGTTTACAACAAAAGAAATATGCAATTTTACTCAAAATTTCAGTAAAAGCAACAATATGTTGCTAAGTTCTAAATATTGCTTATGCTTCAAATTTTGATGAAATATTTTTTTGAAACGAAATAATTATAGGTAGAGGGCTGACTTTCTCTTAAATTTATTCAAATATTTAATACAGGGATTTCGAAATTAGTTCGAAAAGTATAATGCCTAAATGAGAGTATCTATGATGTGAAAAATGAGAAATTATCTATGGGTAATAGCGGTGCTATTATTTATTATCGAACATTGCTAGAACAACCTAGTGAAATTGGTGTCTTTTTTTTATTTCAGAATAAGTTTCAATTGTTGGAAATATATATGAGTGTTGTGTACTTGCTAAATATTACTTTTGTTTATTTTTTCAGTGCAATATCCTTTCGATGAAGGGTCGAATAGTATTGCTTTAGTTTTTGGCACAAATGAAGACACTACAAGACATGGATTTCAAATACTTTTCCAGCAAGTATCCGTTTGTGAAGAAGATCTCAATGGTGAGTTGTCTGAGTACTTTTCCAACTTAGTCATAAAAATGCATGAATGTAGATTGATAACATATTAATTTTATTCTGTTTTGGTAAAGCAGAATAAATAAAAATGTTATCACTCTAATTTTGAAATTTACATTATTCTTAAGTATTCAATATTTTTTAAAACTTCTAACAGAAAAATATCGGTTTTGTTTAAATAACTCCAAAAGTCAAATTTTAATATTTATTGATTTTTATGTGTTTTAACGGAATAAATAATATTTAGTTCTACTTAGTAATCAAAAAATTTACTCATTAATTTTTTTCTAGGCCACCTAGCCATTATTTTTATAAAATATTTCGTCATAATTTTAGAAGCCATTATGATTAATCTCACATTTTATTTTACATAATGTTTGAAATAAAAAATCAAAATTCTACTTATTCCGACGTTTTTCATTAACACTAAAAAAACATCAATTCATTGTAATTGTAATTTTTATTAATTATTTAAATGAAACTTTCAAATAAATTTAAATAAAACTTAAAAGAATGCCACTTTTAATTTAATTTTAAGTATGTTTTCTTTTTTTAAAATATCTAAAATTTGGTTAAATCATACAAATTTTACATTGAAGTCTATATTAAAATTACTGTGTTGTAGACTAAATAATTTTCTTTAATAACTGTAAAAGACTAAATTTTTAAAAACTATAAAATATGCTTAATGATCTTTTTTTATAATTTTTTATTGATTTTCATATAAAAAAATTAATATGTTCCAAAATATTTAAGATATTGACATAATCTAAGATCTTTGCATTTTTATTTACATTACATTATGGACTTTACAATTCTTTATAACATTTTTATTTACATACATTTACATTACATAATGGACTTTACTATTTTTTATAACATGAATAGATCTTCCCAGAATAACCAATTACCGATCCTCTAACATTCCATGCACGTGAGTTTAAAAGAATTTAGAACCTTGTAACATCAACCCTAACAAAGAGCTTATATTACAAACAAAGGGGTTTGTAACATAAATTTTCGCATATGGGAAATACAATCTCGTTTTGACTAGCATGGAATATTTAATGATTCAATCTTATAGATATAATTGCAGAAATTTCCTATATATATGCTATGAAGGTAAACTATTACTATGAATTCAGCCTCTTGTTATATTTATACAACATAGCTGTGGTTTATAATATTATAATATACTTTGTTTTACCATAATATTAAGCTCATCAATTCAAGATTTGTGGCCAAAAGGATATATTAAATCAATATAAAATCCATGCCTGATGGAAGTATCGAATTGATCAACTGGATAATTTCTAGATTTTGAATTATTATTGAACTATGATACTAATTTCTGCAATTTTTTATGTAATAAACTGATGTCAGAGGTAAAATGTTAAACTGAGGACAGTATCCTTTATGAAAGACTGCGTTGGAAGTTTATTAAAAGATGAAGACCGTGTCTTGATTGCTTGCAATAAATTTAGTCCTTAGTTGAGTAGAAATAATTTTTTAAGTTTTCATTTCATGCAAAGATTGTCCTCTTAATTTTCTTTAAATGATACATATCTGTCAATATCAAAAAAAAAAGTATGATTAGCAAACATTATCGATATTATATTTAATCCTTTTCTGTATACATAAATTACATGGACTTTACTTAACAACAAAATACTAATGATTAATCGATTTTTGACTGCTTATCACTCAATCGTTAAAACTAATCATCGATGGAAAATATACATTTTAAAATTTTGTTTGTATCATTTCCAATTTCAATGAGATTCATCAGCCTTTAGGAAGATAACAATTTAGCGTAAGTGACTACGGATGGGGAGGACCTGGGTTAAGAACATAAAGCAATATTAAATATAATAATGAAATTAAATTGAATGCTATGAGAAGGATATGTATATTAAATATCAAAGTTATTGTAATTATCAGTAAGATTGAGCATATTTAGTATGCGTGTTTTCAAAAACCAACGTTTTCAACAGTTTCAATCGTTTTCAATAGTCTTTATAAATCTCAGATTTAAAATACAAAAATCCATATACCATATATGTATATTATACAAGCTGCCCAACCTGTTTAGTGGTTAGAGTAACTGATTATGGATGATGGGGAGGACCTGGATTCGAATTCCGGCTCGGGCGTAGATGTACTTTTTCTTTTTCTCTCCCTGTGTTTCTTGTCCTTTCCTCAGATGATGGATGAATGTTCCCCGCCCTATAAACGGGTTTGTGATGGTGTGGCGTGGGCGATGCTACTCGTATCTCCGTGACCTGGTTCACAGGTGCTCACCGGGTAACGGTAAAATAAGTAGCAGTTTACGGCCTTGTTGCGGCAAATGGGCTAATGTACTTACTTGCTCAAGGGTGCCTACCATTAGAAATAAAAGAAATAAAATAAAATAAAAAAAATCAGAAAATATTTTGTATTGAACTAAAGAACACACAGAGAATTTATAATCAGGTGTAAGAAATACTTCATATAATGGATCATTTATACTTATTTTAGTAATTTGTAAAACAAGCTTTCTCAAAACTGGATCTATTATTTGTAATCATGTCTTCTATATAATATGCAGCCCAAAAGTTTCAGGAATAGAAAATAATTTAAAATTTTCTAAATAAATAAAAAAAAATAAAAATACCATACATCATCTGCTGAATTTTACTTATCACTTCCCAAAATACGATGTACCAGCTCTACAAAAATAATCTGGGGAGACGTTGGTATAAAAGAATTCTTTCAAGTGTGACGTTTCATTCAAGTATTTTGGAAATAAAGAGTGATTCATTAAGTGTCTTTACCATCTCATTTCTTATCATTCAATCAATGTCTGATTCCTCAATGTGGATTCCGGAGCTTATTCACCAATCTTGGATAAATGCCCAGTCTGTAAATGAGTACTCTTAATCGATTCTAGAAGACGGGAAAATCGATTCATTGCAAATATGACGATCTTCCATTCTGTTCCTCAACTCATTATCTTCGTCAAATATGCTTTTATTCCGCTCAGAATGCATGTAATATTGCTTTTGTGTGATACTAAAGAAGCGAGTTTTTGTCTACCAGTGAT
>JAPDSC010061561.1:0-16607 GCA_026290005.1 Latrodectus geometricus
TAACATAATATGTTATCTAAGTTTTTCGATTCATAAAGAAAATAAGTTTTAAAACAAAAGAATTTAAAATAGAAGCAGCATTTGAGCTTTAATTACATGGAAACCGTTAATGTGCGCATTACCTCATTAAAGTGCGGAAAACTCTTATTTCCTGACATTAACAGTTAAAATCAGATAAGTCAAGTAATACGACCTTTAACGACTTTTGGACTTTAATTGCGTTACATAATAATATATAATGTTATACAAAAGATAATTTAAATATACTCATAATATGAAAGTTATATATATATATATATATATACATACAGACTCAATTCAGTTTTTACATCTTCATTGGTTCCTTAGACAAACATGTTTTACGAACTTAATTTGTTAATGCTCAGAAAAACCAGCTACCTTATCATTTTGTTCTTTTTTTTTTTTTTAACTAATTTTTAAAAATATTTTTGATATGTGTCTTTCTAGTTATTTTTTATTTTCATTTGTTTTATTAGAATGTTTCTAAAAGAATTTATATTGTCAATTACTTAAATTTTTTAGTTAATCTAAAATCAGTAATAAGTTTTCTGATCATTGCTTTGTGCATTAGTTACGTCTATATATTACAACTCCTTCATAAATTATATATTTTTTACCATTAAACTAAGATATATTTGTGAATTTCTTATTTAATATTTTTTCAATTTACAATTTTTCTTTATTAAATATTAGATATAATATGTAGCCCATTTCATTAAAATTTGTACTGTTAAAATATTCATTTCTAATGTGAATTCATATTAAACATTAACATACATAAATTAAAATAAGCATATCATATCTGCGAGTACATTTTTGTATTATAATAAAAGTAGGATGCTGCCTTTAATCAACTTCCTGATCTTTAGTATTTCGTGAAACAAGAAGTTGAAGCTCAGCATCTCTCTTAATATTCGTCGAAAGCAATAACCATTCAAGTGGAGCTTAATAAATGAAGAAAGATATTTTGGTATTAAATCTTTTCAGTAACCTGATATGCATTCCATGTTTCTTGGTATATATATATGAAACATCCCACAAAGCGAAATTCGAACACTTTTAGGAAAAGAAGGAAGAAATTTATCTTGACAGTGTTTCCTCCAATAAAAAAAAATCGTAGAGAAATTTCGGAAGACTTCATCGCTGGTTTAAATTTAGTCTTCATAAGTTCTTGCTGCATACTTATATTTTTTGATGTTGGAAGTTTAATATCAGTTCCAGAATTCTCATCATATTTCAATTCGGAAAGAAAATATATTTTATGAAATTGCTAAAATCAAGCTCAAAAGAAGATTCAACTGTATGTCTGGGTATATTCGTAAAGAAAATCTTTATTTTTGAAGCAGTTTAAAAATAAATCTGAGTTACGTTTGTTTTATGAAATGTTTAGAAATCAGTATTAATTATTTATCAGAAAGGGCTTGAAAATTCAGAATTTTAGCATTTTATTATATTTATTCCATACATTAATACAAATATTCGAGGCATATTTGTTTGAATATTAATAAATATAAAACAGTTATTTTAGATATTGATAAAATTTTATTTGCTTATCAACATTTCAAATTAAATTGAATTCCGGAATTTATATATATATATATATATATATATATATTAAGTAAGATACATTTAATCGATAAAGATAAAACAAAGGAGAAACTATACAATTAAATATCAATAAGACAAAATCAGGAAAAAATCAAGAAAAACATTGTAATATAATATAATTAAGGAAAGAGCATAGGGACCACGTCTTCATCAGGAGGGAGATGGTCAGCTATGCAAAAATAGACACCCTTTTCTGACAAACATGAAAGACAAAGGTCTAAAAATATATACCAATTATTGTGGTTCAACAAAAATCACTGAAATGAAATAGGTTGGATAATTTCTGGAGCCATATTATTCAATTCTGATGCATGCCCTTACATATCGTTAAAGAGTGTTGAATTAAATACTAATGAGATGGTTAAAAATTCATTTTAAAACTTCTCATTATGGAGACAGCACAGGTAGGTTTGTAATTAAGTTACCCTTTAGGGAACATCCAGCAATATTAGGTGAGTTAAAAGAATTAGCTCTCAAAAGGTTTTTGTTTCTAGAAAATAGGTTTGTTAACAAATGAATATCTTAATTTGGGACACATGGAACTATTCACTAATTCTCAGTCCACTCCTTCATAAGTGTACTACCAACCTTACTATCCAGTTTAGTATTGGATGATGAGGTAGATAGTACACTAATGTAGCCTACAAGCAGAACTTTTAAGCTATGTGTTGTTTTTGATGAATCCGCTAAAATATCCCACAAGTTTTCACTCAATTTATTATTTATTGGTCCCGCAATTCATCCTGATCTGTTTTGACTTTGTCATTAGATTTAGAATGCATCCAATTGCTATTTGAGCAGAGGTTGAGAACATGTGCAGGCAAATATGTGTGCACCAAGATGTTACTGATTTTCAGCGCATATTTTTGAGAAATGAATGCACAGATCCAATTTAAGAATAGACTGATGACTGACTTGTGAAACATCCTCCACACTATTTTAACCTACATGCTCAATCTCCCAACTTTCTTTAGATGAGAAAAGTAAATTTCTAGAAGTTTTAAATGTTGTAAAACACGATTTCTATAAGGACGACCTTTTAATTGGTGCTTCTTCTAAAACAGCTACAAAGATTTTAATTCACGACACTGATAGCTTAATGGTCAAGGGAGGTTTTGTTTTAAGAAAGTGGCTAATTAATTTGCCAGAAGAATTGGAACACTTATCGCCTTAACCAAAGAAGAATCAAATTAGTTAGGTTTATTAAAGGATCAATTAAAATTGGTGTTAGGAATAAACTGGCACCCTAATTGCTATACGCTAGCGCGTTTTGATTTTAAAGTTCTTCTGTCCCACATTTCATCAGTTATAAAATGTAATGCCCTTCAGTAGCAGTAAAGCTTTTTGACCCATTGGGATTGTTAGCTCCAAGTGTCATTGTTAGTACCAGTGGAAAAAGTTTCTTACCAGAATTGTGATCAGACAAGTTGGAATGCGATACTCCTATCAAGTCACAAAAAGCTGATAGATTGATTCATCTTCATAAGGAATTAAGTCTACTCGGAAAGTTAAAGATTCCTCGATTTATAGTTGAACATTTTCATAAAATGCATTTTGACTTGTCTGAAAAAAGCTTATTGTGTAGCTATTTATGTTTCCTATTCAAATGAGTGAATGGAATAAAATATCTCTTGTGTGCTAAAAACAGAGTAACACCACTTAAAATTCAATCTTTGCCTAGACTAGTATTATGCTTTGCTTTATTGTTAACTAATTTGTTAAAAACAGTTACTAAATGCTTAAACATTCCAACTAGTAATTAATTTGCTTGGTCAGATTCTACTATCATTCATTGGATTTCTTCTGAATCATGTCAAGGGCTTCCATTTGTGGCTAAAAGTGCATCAAAAATTAAATCTCAAGTTCCTGATGTGAAAGGAGTCACGTTAATGGAAAAGCTAACCCTGCTGATTATGCTACAAGTTGGTTGGTTGGGTTTTGTGGCGCAAGGTCCAAAAAAGGACAAGCTGCGCCAAAGATTATACTGCAAGTGGATTGCAACCAAATGAACTAATTGAATGTGATCAGCGATTACATGGACCACATTGGTTTCCAATTTTTAATGTAGAATCCTTAGTGCAAGAAAATTTAGAATTCAGTTTGGACAGTTCTGACTTAATTAGGGAAGAAAAGTTGTCTTAACTTTATCAAAATTAGAGATGATTCCTTATATGCAAAATATTCTTGACGAAAATTGTGCCGCATAGTTGCTTATTGTTTAAGATTTGCCAATAACTGTCTACAAATTTTTCCTTAACATATAGGATTTTTAAATAATGAAGTATTGAATGAAGCTCTGTGAACAGTAATAAGAGCTGTCCAGAATTCTGCCTTTTCCGAAGAATTCATATACTTATAGAAAGGAGTAAAAATCTGAAATCAAACAGTCGAGTACTTCCATTTTTTAGATTGAAAAGGAATTATTCTTGGAGAACGCTTAAAGTATTCTCATCTGTCTGAAAATAAAAGTTATCAAATTGCGTTAATTGCTCAAAACAATTAAATTTTTTAAGTTAATAAGTCATTATCATGAAACTTATTTTCACAGCTCCCGCACTTTTGCTTTATTTAATTAAAGATTCTGGATTGTTGCTAGATCAGAGATTAAAAAATTGATAAAACGATGCGCTATCTGTTGTCGACATCGTGCTCAAGTTGCCAAACAAATTATAGGTGATTTGCCAGCATGTTGATTGGATTTTCTGGCGCAAGTTCCAAAAAAGGCAAGATGCGCCATTACCAGCTTGTTGAACTGTCTCCTCTAGAATGTTCGGTCAAGTTGGTTTGGGCTACACCTTCTCATTCATGATAATACCTAAATCTGGTCTTAGATAGAAACCATTTAAGGTTTATATTTGTATTTTTGTTTCATTGTCAAGACTGTGCACCTCGAAATTGAGAATCCTAGCTCTAAAGCTTGCTTAGAATCTCTGAAAAAATTTATAGCGAGGAAAGGAAAGACAAGATAAGTGACTGAGGAAGGTGAACTGTGGAACGAAATTCACCAAGCATTTTTATTATGTCAGAAAAATTAAAAATTCCAAGTATTCAGAAAATATGAAATAGCACTTCATTGCTCCAACTGCACCTCATTTTAGAGGACTATGGGAATCAGCAGTCAAGTCCAAAAAATATTATTCTCGAAGAACAATGGGAGAAGCCTTGTTGACTTATGCAGAATTTTTCAGCTTATCAACTCAGATTAAGGCTTGCTTGCATTTAAAACCACTTGTTCAACAGTCAGACAAATTAACCGATTGAGTTGTTCTCACTTCTGGTCTTTTTCTGATTGGCACCTGCATTCACAGCACTTCCTGATTAAAATAAACTAGAACAATCTGTAGTGAACCGCTGGAAAATTATACAATTGATATTTTAGCATTTTTGGAAACAAAGTTAAGAATGTTTATCGCAGTTACATCAGAGGTATAAAGGAGGAAAATCGTAGGAAAATTTATCACATATTGAATTTATTTTAATCAATAAGGAAAACATACATCTACAATGGAAGTAGGGAAGAACTCGTGTTTATCCTGGAACTGATAACAAAGTTAGAGAGGTGGGAATTTTGACATCACAAGGTGAAATTAAAAGAACTATTGCTAAGCTCTGTCCTTTACCTGCGAAGCATTATTGAACTATAATTTGGAATATAAAATAATTTAAATTTCATTTTAATATATTGTATTAATATATTATGTAGTATTTGTGATTTGTAACTGTATTATCACCCCTGGAATGCTTCAAGAGGACCGGTATATTTGTATTTGTTATTGTATCTAGACGAGGAGCTCAGTATAAGTATGTAATTTGTTCCATTTTTCTCTTATTTGTTTTGTAAGTGACAATATTGTTCTTGAGCTTTAGTTTATAAACCACGCCTTTGTATTCTATTTCCTATAAAATTTAATTTTCAACAGATCACTTCAATTTGTTTTCATGCATATTTTAAGTTCCTTCCCACATTCAAATAATAGCCATGATAATATTTTTATGGTAATTAAAATTTTTTTTTATCTATTTAACAAATTTTTCTCCCGCAAATATGTTTTAGTTTTAGTTCTATATATCTTAATGACGTGAAATTTATTTGCACATCTTTATTAGTACTCAATGAATAAAATTTTTATTATATTAGTTTAAAATAATTCGTATTTTAATTGTTTTACATTTGTAATTGTTCTATTTGTAATTATAGTGACATGACAAGTATTCAGAAGAGAAGATTTAAAAGTGACGCTTTTATAGTTTCGATAAGAAATAACCATTGAAAGATATTGCAAACTTTAATTGATATATCCATTCAATCTCATCATTCCTGCATACTCATTAAATTTTAAGAGAGTTATCGATTCTTGTAAAAGTTTAAGATTAAAAATTAATAAAATCAGAAGTTTATGAACAGTGAATATTGAACAAATTCTCATCATCTGATTAGAGTTAGTATAACCGGAGTGAAAAAAAAAATCCTTGAGAATGCTGACAGAGTTCATAAAACAAAAGACATCTGTTTAGTCAATTTCATCACTTCAATGTTCTTAATGCTATTTTATCAGAATATTTTTTTTTTCAATTAATATCTCCCAATATCTAATTTCAATTACGTGCCTCCGTGCACCAGGCTGTTCAGAGTTTCTCAGAGTTGCTGCTACTCGATTAAAACTCCCTCACCCCTTGTTGTCACTACCCGACTTAGTTTCCTCTTTAAGCTCCATTTCGTAAATTACCCCCCGACCAAATGCGGAACCACTATTTCCCTAATTACTCGGTCGGCCGAACAAACATCCCCTCCCGAGTCCCCCTGGATAGAAACCTGGCAGCCTCCCACCTTTCGCAGCTCCCCCTCACCACCACCGTCCCTATTCTTCGAGCAAGGATATCCGCCTTAGACCTAATTAATGACAGCAGGTCTGATGCCATAGAAAAGACTGCGGGGGTGACTTTGAGACTTTTAATGAAAAGCCATTGTTATAGTCGGAGTTTGAAATATAAATTGTTATAAGGAACGAATTCTGTTCGATCGAACTCTGGATTAAGGAATGGAGGCAGGTGAAATTTGAGTAAAGGAGTCAGTGATTGAAAGGCCTTGTGAATAGGAAAAATTACCCATTTGCTAATTAATGAAGTTTTTCTTACGAAGCTATATTCATATTTTATTAGATTCAGTATTAGTTATTATCACTCTTATTATTTATTCTCTGTTATTATTATTAGAAATATTACTTATTATACGTTCTTAATTATTAGTTATTATTTTTTTTTTGACACAAACACTTCAAAAGTTCCCTCCGTTTAGGGACAAAATTATGTAATTTAAGGAGTCATTAAAATGATGCTTTAAGAATAATTTATGCGTATAAAATATATTATACAATAGCCTCGAGGAAAAATTGAAAACGATATTTTTCAGTCTTCAATAGAAGCGGATTAAACGTGGTAAGTAGGATTAAACATTATTTAATAAACCAGTTTAAACACAAGAACTTTTTAACGTTCAATTATAACTTATTCTTAGCATTTAATGATAAAAATGCTTATGGTTACTTTTCTCAATAAAATTCATAAAAGTTTTGATTAATAAAACTGAAGTGAATATATTTATGTAGATAATAGATCATACTTTATTAGATATTAGATTATGAAATCATATTCTACGTTTTCTTCTTAGAAATATTAAGAAATAAAATTTACAAGATTTAGAATAAAATTTCTTGATAATAAGTTAAATTTCTATAAAATATAATTTTATGGTAAAATACCGAATTTTATTTTTTGGAAAGTAGTAATGGGGGATTTTATAAATAAATCATTATAATATCTCAATACATAGGAAACATATTCATTGTTTTAATATTTAATTATAAAATAATTATTTTTATAACTTTTATGTTAACTTTAAATATTACATAAAATCCAATACTTGACGACTTAAAGTATATGTGATGAAACTTGATGAGATCAATATATATATACATATCATTATATATACAATTTGAAATTTAATGAAATAGCAACCTTAATGTTATGAATGTATCAGTGGGCACCATTTTACAACTTTAGTGAATTACTGTTGTTGTTGTCGTGTGCTAGCCAGGCCGGCAATATGGGGTGCGTTGCTCCACTTTTCCGACTGAACCATATTTGGTGTGGAGTCCGACTTCCTCAGTACACACATGCCATAGGGACCCGTTTATAGGGTAGGCAACCATTCACATACAAAGAAAGGACAAAGACAAGAAAGAGAGAGAGAGAGAGAGAGAAAGTACATCCATGCCCGAGCCAGGATTCGAACCCAGGTCCCACCCATCTGTAGTCAGGTACGCTAACCACTAGACAGGTTGGGCGGCTAGTGAATTACTAATTTGGTGATTATAAATTGAGCTTTTGAAGTTATCTTAAAGATAAATATCTCCAAGGAATGGTTAAAAAATAATTTTTATAATGTTATCTAACAGCCATTTCGTAACTATCCTGTAATACAAGAAATTTCAGTTAACAGCTCTATTAAGTATCTTACCTCGAGATTTAAAATGGATACTTTGAAGAAAATGCCGCAGTGTATTTTTGAACAATAGTTAAACTAGGTGAAATTGACAACAATACCACAGGTAAAATTTTTGAGAATGTTGGGAAAAATATTTTGATGGCTAGTTTTATCCCTCTTAAAAGATGTGAGTGTTGAAGACTAGTTAAAATTGAACTCATCCATTCCTTAGGTGTTTAAACTTTTTGGATAGAAAATTATTCTTCAATGCTTCTCTTAAATATTGGAAGTGAAAAAATATATGATTAGGTAATTATTAATGATATTAGAGCAAATAACTGCAAATCTTTTGAACTTGTACAACAAAATACTTTCAACATATTTCTATTAGTTTGCATAAAAATGTATTACATCATTTCACAATATTAAATTATTAATCTTCAATTGATTTTGTGTAAAATTTTACGTAAGCAATGTAATGTACTTTCTAATTTATTGGTGTTATTGTTCCCAACTATTTGTTAAATAAAATTTTTTTATTGATATGCTGAATAGACTTGTGTGTTATTATGAACACATTCTGTTAGTTTAAGGCAATGCCTGCCAACCTTTATCATATTGCAAATTAAATGTTCGGTGTTTATTCAGAGTTGCTCCTATGAATCTCAAGCTTGATTGTATTTTGAATTGTATAAATACAATGAAATAAATTACCATTTCACAATAAGCTATTTTGTTATATGAAACATAAGTTCTTATATTAATATAAAACAATTATCATAAAAAATTATGCACATTCTCGAGTATAGCGAAGCTATATCGAATCTATGAAGTTGGTTACCCTGAAATAGCCCAAAACAAGCAATGGGTTATCATAAAGATTCCTCTGAATAAGCCCAGACAAGATAAAATATGAACAGGAGAAGCCTGCTCAATTGAGCGATTGCAACAGACCTCGTAGTGCTTAAAATTCACAAAGAAAGTCATAGAACGAGAGGCTCACTGAGGAAACGGGTAATAATTGTCTGATCCCTACAACAGCAAGCAAGATTTAACAAGCTTTTTAGATGACAACTACGATGCCAGAAGTGTGAAGGTGGGACTAGCCAAATGGTTTGATTTCTGCTTTTTAGTAGTGGTAGGAATTCCAAATGAGTCATTGCAATAGAAGGCAATGAAGTATTATAGCGCCCGCTTTGACTAAGGTGTCTGCGATCTAATTACCCTCAATGCCCCCATGCCAGACATTCCACTTTAGGTAAATTGGTTGAGAAAAGGGTTAGGACTTTTGAGAGCACCAAGATGGAAGACTGACTCTGCTATGATGTCTATAGACTTTAATTGGACGAAGAGAAACCTAGGACGAAGAAGCAAGAGATAAACTCCCGACGTTCTTCGCCCACTCCGTCCAGGGACAACCTCTCGCCATTATTAAACGTTCTCTAGGTCCTGAGGGGATGAATAAGAAAAAAAAATTATAAATATATTATCAGTAATTGAAATTTTGACTTGTGAGACATATTTTTAACTATAATCTAATTGTATTTCTTTGCCAAAAATCGAGTTCTTGTAATTATATTCTTTCTGAATTTTCAGCATTTAAAAAGTAAAAAAATATATCAGTTAATATATTGTAGATATTCTATTAATTTTGGGAGAAACAAATAGTATGAAAGCTGTAAAACATTTTAAAGGAACAAAAATCTTATATATAAGCTCCATCGTTATTCATACATTTTAAAAAAGAAAGCTAATTTTAAAATAGAATGATTTAAAAAATATTTGTGAATACAAAATTTTTCAAATTCTATTCTAGTTAACACAAAATTTCCGTTTTAACTTTATAAGTGGTTATTGTACAAAATTTAATGAATAGATTTTAATTTCAAAAAATACTATCCATGCTCCTCAATTTACGAAAAATAAGGTTGAAATAAGATGTGAAACTTATTATAATATGAAGACAGTAAGAATATTAAAACAGGTAAATAAATTTATTGTTGCATATATTTATCTTCCTTGTAACCATGTGTGTGTGATTGTGTGTGGTATATCAATGTTTTATTTGTTAAGTGAAATCAAATGTATTTATCTTCTCTGAGTGTTTTCTATATTTAAAAAATAATTTAAGCAATATAATTGAAACATGTCAATATATTTTAGAAAACAACTTATAATTAAATTTATACAGCTTTTTCATTATCAAGCTAACGAATAATTAAGGATTTGCAAATTATTCTGTGTTTTTTGTTTATTATGTTTATTTTGAATTAGTCATTGCTTGCAAAACAATAATATAATCTTTTTTAATTTAATTGTGACATTCTTTTTGAGCTTCAACAAGTCAAGAGTCTGAAGGTTAAATCCTAGAAGTCAGTGTGGCGATTAGCTGCGCCAAACTGGTTTATTGTGTTGGAATGTTTTTTGCTTTTTGTATAACGTAACTTATATTTTATGACTTAACGTAATTGTGTACACGCGTGAAATTTGTTTTGTGAGCCAGTAACCCTTAAAGTATTTGATTAGTATTTTTTTTTATTTGAGTGCTTGGCTTGGAAATTCAAAATCTTGTCATATCACACTCGAGGTTAGGATTTTACGAATCTAATTGAGTTTAATAGGATTATGTATTGCTAAATACACTATCAAAATAAATGTAAAAAAGGAATTGTGAATAAACTGAAATAGATTAAAAAACAACATAGTTTTAACAACGTAATACCAAAAATAAAGTAATATTTTATTGAAAATAGAAATTATTTCCCAATATTGTAAAGATTTATAATATTGAAAATTATTTAGATTTGTGTGGGAAGCAGAATTTATCTCAAAAAATCATTAACTATTCAATGTTTCTAAAGCTTAAATTCATACTCATATCTTCTTTTAGAAAGATTTCAAGAGAAGTTTTTGATAAAGATTTTTGTTTTGGATTTATTTTTAAGTGTTTTCCAAGAGCAGATCTTACAGTTTCTAATTAGTAATGTGTATCGAAAGTTTCATTATTTTGTGTTATCACAAAGGCATTTCAAAATGTGACATTTTAAGCATTTTTACTTCATTTTAAAACAATTGATTATTGAAATCATTCTTTGAAAGAGTTATTGTTTGTATAGATTGAAGTACCCAAAAGCCTTGAACTCTCAGTATAGATTAAGGTATGTAAACTATTTTTTTTCGGAATTCTGAATGTAATTAATGCTTGAGAATTAATTCTTGTCATGCCAAAAAGCGATTACCAGCTGTAAATGATTCATGTTGAGGACCGTCCCATAAGGAAGCCCACCCTTCATTACCATGTTTGCCAAGGCTTGATGCACATTGTTTAAATGAATTATTTGCTTACATTCTTTTTAGTTGGAAGCCAAAATTGGCAGATAATCTCCCATTTCGAAGTAAAAATTTTATCACAGTAATTTGCCGCAGAAGAAACTACTTGCGATCTTCTGATGTCCTGGGTCCTAATCAAAATTGTTAATTTCTGGCGAAGGAATAATTTAGAATGTAAATGAGTGTTTTTTTGGCATCACACCATTTCCTCTTTCATTTTGGTCTCAATTAATTATGTAATACGACTAACGGGGCTTAAGCAGTGAAACCAGCTGTGTGTGAATAATTGGCTCTTTTTTTGCCAAAACAGTTTCTAAAACTACTGCTCATCGATGTGGCAACCTATAAATAATGTAAAGAGTGATTAATATTTTTAAGCTTCTAGTTGTATTCATAAAGATGCGAAGTAACAAAAGCAATCTCCATTATTGTTTCCAGGTAATTGATTGAATTAAGTGATTTCATTGTAACATTTTAAATAAAATGCTAATGTGCTTATATTCACGAAACCATTGCACTCAATTAAATTAAAAATTAATAATGTTCATTGTGTTTGATTTTTTAAATAAAATTTTAAAATACAAAACTGTTTTCTAATCATTTTACTTTGAATTACTAACGTTATTTGAAAATGGTACAAGTTTAATTTCTCGGATAAGATATTAACTGTGAAGAGTTCCTTCCTATAGTTATATTTAGCAGACAAGTTTAGAAACAACAATAACATTACCATTTTATTGTTGTTTCGAAACATGCTGCCTGATTTGACATACTAAATAATTGTACAAACTAAATAAATGATTCAGGTATGGAGAAAACCTCATGAATTTATGGAACAATAAATAGTTAAAGTCGGTGGAGACTCTGACCTTACATGATATTTAGTATCATATCTTCTTTTCCTTTTGGCAGTAAAGATAGATCTAATTTTCAAGAAAGAGCTAATTTTAAGATCGTATTTTTGGATCCTTAAGTCTCAGGGTTGGTCTTTGTACTTGCTGCAGAATATGCATCTGTTATCAATGTGAGTGTGTATCAGAGTAGATGGTTAGGGATCATCTGGGGTTTCTCTAAGCATGGAAGCATGATCTTATGTATTGAAAGCATGAAGTATTTATTTGATGCATAAGACTTTGATACTAAGTACCTTTCCGGAATACAAATTTGAAGGGATGATTAAAAAGCTTTCTAAATGGTTTTAAGCTTTTAGACTGTCTACCGCAAGTATTCGGAAGGAAATAAATTAGTAAAAAAGGAAATTTTATTCTATATACCATTCGTATGTGTTTTGTTTTTTCTTCTAACGGCGGGCACTAAAGGATTAACCCTTCGCCACAACAAGGCCGGAAGCTGCTACTGATTTAGCATTACCCGGTGGGCACCTGTGTATCAAGTCACGGAGGTGAATAGCATTACCCATGTCACACCACCACAAACCCTTTTATAGGATGGGCCACTTTCAAATATCATCTCAAAAGAAAGGACAAAGAGATACACAGAAAGAGAGAAAAGAAGGAAATGTCCATGCCCAAACCGAGATTTGAACCCGGGACCAACAGCCTAGGAGTCAGGAACGCTAACCACTCAGCAATTGGCTGGCATCATTCGTAAGATGTTTAGAAAATTTGTGCTGGAGTTGTTTAGAAAAATTGATTTCAAGAAAATATTTTTCTATATATGGATTTTTTCTAGGATTAATTTTCTATATTAAAAATTGCAATACCTAGATATTATTAACAGAAAAATATTTAACATGTTTCCATAATACCTTTTCTTTTTTTATATACAAATTAAAATATGTAATAGAAATACATTATTTAATTATATTAAAGCAATTAAATATAATGTAATTAGTTTTCAAAATTATTAATAATTAATATATAATAAGTAAAATTACACACATTTAAAAATAGATCCTTCATATAAGCTAAATACGAGTAACCGTTTGAGCTATAAATTGCTTGCAAATACACACAATTTCGTCTCGAAGCCAAAAGGAAAGAAATCTTACGAATTTGATCGCGTTGAATGAAAAGAAATAAGCACACTTCTTTTGAGGTACTTAGAATATTTGGAGTGCCGAAAACCTCTTCCTCAAAACGCCAGAAAAGAAAAACCCTCTAAGAAGCAATTTGAATACACTTAGCTCGAATGCGAAATTTTTCACAAAACAGCCTATAAGAAAATAAAAAAAAAAAGAAGGGAGAAAAGAAAAGGATAAAGCGAGATTAGAATAAGGATAAAAAAGTAAGAAAATACTCTTCCCTATATTTACATATGACCCAAGCAGTCTTCTTTCGAGACTTAAAACACGGAAAGGGTCGCCATCATTTTCTCTTCATATAGCCCTGGAGTAATTTCCTCACGAAACTTTGCTTCCGTACCTTTTTGAATAAAACTAAACGCTTCCACTTCTCCTCTCGGAATTAGGTATGTGTCGGTGGAAGCAGCTCCCTAATGAAAAATTCATTACGATACCTCTCAAAAAAGAAATGAGACTCAAAGAAAAAAAATAACAAGAAATACATAGCACCTGAGATATTTTTATAAAAAAAAGAAGAGTGTTATTTGAAAAATAAGCTGGAGGTTTTTTTTTTTTTGGGAAGGTGATATTGGTGATAAATTTTGTTTAGCGATACTTCTTAACGCTATTTATGCTATTCAAGAATTATAAGATTCTGTGGTCTTTTTAAGTGATAAATTTAATAATGCTTTCTTTTCCTAAATGTTATGTAAGTGCTAAAAGTGTTTTCCTTGTTTGCATAGAGAAGAGTGCTTGCGTAATTGTTCGTGATACAAATACAGTTTAACGTGGTGTTTAGAAAAATTATAAACACTTTATCTTATCTAAATGACTAGAAGATGATTGTTTTTTTTTTGTAATACTTAAATAATCACATTCTACTCATAATTTTTTAAGTGTACCAAATAAATGTGTAATACTTCTAAAACCAACATCATCTCTTTCCTTGTCGTTGAGTAGCATTTCATTGCGTCATTATTTGATGAAGCACAGTAACATATAATTATTTTGGCACATTTTTAAATTTGGCGAGTTTGTTGGTGGGTTCTCTAAAGTTTTTTTTTGCCAATGTTGGATTTCTATTTATTTTTTTATTTATCGAAATTACTAAGGACATGCAATAAACATTCCAGATTAGCAACCTTAACTTACTCGTAATAGTGGATCAATTTGGAACATTTTATTTTAACCGCATTTTCTTTAATTTCTTCCAATTCATTTAGAACTTATGATGTAAAAATCATGCCAGCTTGGAAAAATATTTAATTGCCAAAACGTTTTAAAATACAACAAATTAATTGTACTAACTATAACCACATTTCAACATTGATTATTTATTAAATGGAAAAAAAACTTCTGACTCGTTATAAATGAATTATTAACACCATATTCCTTTTGATGTTATTCAAAGAGAATTATAAGATAATATTATATGCATTTAATCTTGTGTTGCGATTTTTCAAATAGGAAACTGCGAAACATTATCCAGAATATTATGAATTTTCTCCAAACCAAATGATGTAATCAAAACATAAATAGGTATCTGTTAATAGAATTTAATATCCAAATAACAGAATTATAATATAGCTCTAAACGTGAGTAGCATGCATATGCTTTATCATTATGATTCTATTGGTTGAGACTAAATAAAATCTCCAATTTCCGCTCTTGATAGAATCAACGTGTCATAAAACTGTAATGTAGATATTAAATGAAATTCAATATCGATGGTAATATACAAGTTAAAAGAAATATGAACTTGCTGTTGACTGTTGATTTTGCCTTTTTTGCAGTGTTACATATGAGAAATAAAAATATTCGCTTATAAAAATTACATGATTTTTTATGTTGTAATTCAGAATTAATTTCATTATTAAAGTTTTTATGTATATTTCATGCTCTTTTTTCTGTTTATTTCAGAAAACGTTTGTGCTACGTGGCAAATTGTGCATCGCTATCAACATTAAATATTGACACTGTTTATGACTGGTTAGCGGGAAAGCACCAGGTTTCAACATATCAGTTAAAAAAGTGCTTTAAAATTAAAAAAATTTGAAATATTCTATTTTTTCCAGATATGACATATGCTGAATCATATTTGATATTAAAATCTCTCCATGGTATTCAAAGACATTGAAACAACAAAATATATTTTCTCAATTTGTATACACAATTCATTGTTTAATCTTAAGTGATTATACGTGCTCGAAAACATGAGGATCGAATGCAGAAGGTAAGAGATAATTATATCATTTTATTAAACCTTATTTGCAATATGGAAAGGCAAAAGGCAATTACAACTAACTGATACATTACTCAGTAATTACCAGAAATTGCTTACAAAGTGAATTTTAGTGATTTTATGTTCTCTCTCTAACATGGTAATGCTTCTTCTCCTTCAGCAAGACTGACATGGTTTAGCTTCTTAATCAAAAATACATAAGAGCGATAGAAAATCCACATCATTCATCTGATTTTGCTACGTGTTACTTTGGCTATTAATCTAAAATGTACGTATGTGGTCATAGTTTACAGTATCGATGAAGTTATAAATGCCGTTTTTATTATCCCCAAGAAAGGAATAGCTTATAGTATTTATATTTGGAAATATCATCTATAAAAGGACATTGATGCTACATAAATCTTTGAATATTCTTAAAATTTCGAGATTGTGACATTAAAAATCTAAGTTTCTCTCAAAACATGTAGAACAATCTTAATATGTAACAAAGGAAGATTGGTAGTAATTCAAGTAAGTGCAATTCGACTGTATCAAACAGTTGAAAAGTTACCAAAAGAAACACTGACACTTTGTAATTTTGAATCACAGCCAAATGATATAATCTATACATAAAGTTGTATCCTCATATCAAAAGAACTTTCATGATAAATTTTAGAGTTTATTTGAATTTAGTTTTTACAGAATTCGCTTACATAGTAGTCTTTGATTAGATCAAGGGAAAACGAAAATTCCTTGACCGATAAAGTTTTCCCATAATAAGTACCATAATAATAGAGTAGATGGACATTTTCCTAAAAGTTCTGTTACCAAGCTTTAACATTTGATTTAGTATTAAAAGCTATTGTTTAATCACATTGTCAGCTTAGAAAAAAGTGGCTGAGTAAGGAAAATAATTTATG
>JAPDSC010061561.1:16707-56753 GCA_026290005.1 Latrodectus geometricus
TATATATATATATATATATAATTATTGATATTCAATGCATCATTCTAAAATATTAATGTTATGTAGAATAGTTTCTCTGTTTTAACATGGTTGTTTTTGCAATGTTGTATGGGAAAAAATACGACACAATTTTCAGTGAAAAATCAATGCAGAATTATGGAATTGCTATCTATCTTTATTATACACATATTTAATTATTTGTGTATCAAAATATTTGAAATGCTTAATGCAATTCAAATAAAGACTAAAGTATGAGTTTAAATAAACATAGTTTTATTTAAATAAACTATTTATATTTATTGATTTAATTTATTAAAGATTTTGTAATTTACTTCTGTGAAAATAATTTTATTTAAATATTGCGTTCATTTAACATTTGAACTTCATTTATAATAATTTAATTAATGACATAGAAAAGGCAAAATATTGCTTTTGAAATTTCAGATAAAACTTTTCAATTCTTCTATCGATTTCTTTTAGAACAATTTTAGAATAGCTCATTGAAAGAGTTAACTTTACACCATTGTTATATTCAACCCGAATTAATGGATAAAACTTTTAATGGTCTCAAAATTATTCTGGTCTAGTATTACGTGATAACGTATAAAATGGAGGGAAAAAGTTCGAAGAAAGGCTGAATTAAGGGGTTTAAATAACGAAATCTCGCCAAGGGAATTCAACCCATATCAGTTCCCTTTTTTACCTTTCCTCGTGGTTTCTTCCCACGAATGTTCCCCATTACTCTTGAAAAGCTCTTAAGGAATCTGGAATAAGAGCTTAAAAGCCGGGAAGTTTCCATTAAATTCCGAAAAACACCCTCTCAGAGGGATTCTTTTTCCCTGCCCAAGTTTAGTTGTTGAAATTCTGAACTTATATGCGATGTCTAAATCTAATATTCCAAAAGATATCTAAAGTTTTGAATTTTCTTCAGTGGTCTTTACAAGATTACAGCGACCACCAGGAGTAGATGATGTCCCACTGCTGTGGGTCTCAAGTTTCTGAAATGATGTTTCTCAGGCTTCTTCGATGGAAGAGGGTAGTCTGGGACAAAAACATTCCACGTTCGCTTGAAGATGTAATGGCTGAAACGTAAAATGATTCTTTTGGAACAAAAACAAAGGGGTTGAATATAAAAACATACAAAAAAGCTAAATGTTCAGTGGAATAGATTTTCTTCCTGAAATTGATTTTGAATTGCGTTATTCTATATGTACGTGTGTTTACTTATAAGAATGTTAAATCTGTAAGATTTTTTTTTTCCGAATTATAAAGCCCTGACACCATTTTTTTCTACACAAATTCTTAAGTTTGTGTGTGGATGATGAGAATATAAAATAAGAAGTATAGTTTTATATAATTTCAAGAACATAGGATTCTAGTTACTGTTTTTGAAGCAAACAATTTTTAAAAACAATTAAAAAAAACATCATTTCAATAAATTAAATAATATTACTATTATTTAATAAATTAACTTTATTATTACTTTAAAGAAATAAAAATATTGCTGAGCTTTTAATTGTATTTTCTAAATTGTTAATATTTACATTTTCTGTTTCGTGCGAAGTGCTATTTTTATAAATTATTTCTATTTGAAATTAAGGATCCTGTTCAAATTAGTTTGAATATACAAAAAGTAACTAGAACGACAACATTACCAAACTAAAAGATCACTGGCAGAATGGTTCATTGCAAAAGCAGAATTTTAGTTATTATAAGTACCACTAACCACTTAATGTATTTATTAAAACAGAACAGTTATGTTAAGTTAACAAAGGTATCTTCTGCCAATTCAGATTTGCAACTTACATTTTGCAATCTCATAACTTAGAATTACGATCAAGTGATCTTGACGAAAATCTTGAGTGCTAACTCTTTTCAAAGATCTATATCACACCATACAAAAGAAATTAAATCAGTATTTAATTTGCACATTATCTACATGACGGTCTCAAATTAGGTAATAAAAATAAATTGGAATCTGTTCTTATCTACAAGATGCCATTTATTTTGAGATCATTTTAAGGGATTGTTACGCATTCGGCTCCTACTATTGTTGTTCAAAATAATGTTAAATGACCTCAACAATTAATGTATGGTAACCGCTGAAAGTGATACTATTTATGATGCATTTCTCACGAAACTTGATGTGAAAACTAACTTTATCATGGCTCTTATTTCTATACTGATCATTTGACTTTTGCAAAGAGGAAGAATTGCAAAAGTGGGTGTTCAGAGTGTGAGTCGGTATACATTTGAATTATTAAAACAATATCATTAGGCATTGACCTGTTAGAAATGATAGATGCTACCGACACAATTAACTCAGGCTTGTTTATATATACGTTTTATTAGTTGGTGCTGTTAACTTTAAGGTAAACGATAGTTTGACATTATTTAGTGGCTAGCATAAATGCCTTATGCTTAGCGCATAAGGCATTTTAATATCCATTCCGTAAAGTGCCTTTCTAAAGAATTTGTCTTAGATAGTAGGGTGTATTTGCACGAGAGAATATAGAAAGGAGGGATATCAGTTCAAGTGTGACTTCGTCACCTGACAGTGGTTCCAAATTACTAGAGGCATGGTAATAGGCGGAACTTTCGAAGCCTGTTAACCTTAAGGTAAAGTCCGTGGCTCCTCTGCACCGCTACCTATGTATGTTGCAAGGTAAGAAACCTGGAAAGCACTCAAACACCGACACCGACAGATAAGCATACAAAAGGAAGATTCACACGATCCAACGCCCGTATTTATGGAGAATCTGGTATAAGACCCGAGAATTTTCCGTCTGAACTTTTCTATCAATAGGCCAAGAGGAGGCTCTGTTGATAATACTTAAAGAATAGAACTATTATTGATATATAAAGTTATAGTTACAAATTGAGAAATTAATGCTCCATAAACTTTAAGAAGACGTGAAATTTTAAATATACTATGGAATATTAATCATAGAATATTTTCTGTAGACCAATGATAAATTTCACACTTCAAACAAAAACTTCTACCCTGATTTTAAATATAAAAATTTAATTATTATATAACAAAAAAAGCTGTCTGTTTTAAGTTGAACATAACAAAAAAAATATAAGGGATTTTCTTCTAATAATCAAAAAATTGATATATTTTTTTTTAACTCTTTCCTTTATTTATATTCAACTGTCAAACAATATAAAATTTTAAAACTATAATTTTAGTTAAAAAAATGGAGGGGATTTAAGAAACGTAGTTACTAATTTCTGAATAAGTTTTTGTTAGTTTTTGTTGCATTAGCTTTTTGATAATAGATTAAGCTGTCAGTATTATGTATCTTGAGTCAAGAATTATTTACTTATTAAAATTGAAATAAGAAGTAAAACAAATTTCTGTAAAATGTTAAGAATGCATTATAAAAAAATATTTTATTAACTTTGTTATAATAAAAATAAGATGGAGAAATATATTATATGAATATATTAAAAAAACAATCTACAATGAAAGTTTTTTTTTTATTCAAATGACGACATTTTAATTAACTTTTGTATCAAGCTTATATCTGAATCATTTCTATATACTAAAGCTTTAAGCTCATATTATTTTTAACATTTTTTACATGCACGACTTTAATATTTGTAAATGAAAAATAAAAGCTATGAAACATTATAAATCTCCTATTCGAAAGAGTTCTAATTTCTTATATTTAGAAAATATATACTTGCTTAAAAAAATGGAGATATTTTAAAAACGAAACAAGCAGTATTTTTTTAAAAAAAATATTTTATTTGAAAAAGAATCTTAAAATAACTAATAAAAATAAAGGCAAATAGATTTTATTATTTTTAATTTAAAAATAAACGAATCTCCTAAGAAGGTAAGGATTAAAAGAATTACACAATAAAAGAAAAAAAAATACCATTGGCTCTTAAAAACAATATTACTACAAATATTGTTAAAAGCAAATATTGTTATAAATTCTCTCTAGTGTATTAGAATATTTAACAATGAAACAGTTTGATATTAGCTATCAATGCAGGCTATGACTCAATATATATATATATATATATATATATATATATATATATATATATTAAATTTATATACATATATATATCCCATCTTCTTTACCAAAAGAAAAAAAAACAGAAAATTTTAATTTTTCTTTGTAAATTTAAAAAGTATAAAATTAATGTTACAATAAAATATTATAATTGCTTCAAAATCATTTTCTATAAAAAAACAACTGGCATGCTTTTAGATTTTTTAAAATCTTCTATTTAATATCAAGATAAAATTTGTGACAGTTTTTAAGTACTAAATTATTTTTCTATTTTTTGTGTTAGACTCCTTTATGTGTTGATTGCTAAAATAAAAAGGAAATTTTTAATTAATTCGTGAAGAATCTGTTAATTTTTTATTGGTACAAGTTTTATTTTTATTTAATTAAAATTATATGATCATAAATATTAAAACTTAATAATTCAGTAAATTTCTATAAAAATATAGACGCATAAAAAGTGACAAAATATGTTTATGTTGTTTTGAAAAATTTATAAAATACTCAATTAATTTAATCAATTTACTCTTTTCCCATTTAAACATAATAGTTTGCATAAAAGCAATTAGGGTTGTTATATTTTAACAGTAAAGAGTATAATGTTGAATTTGTTCTCTTATTATAAATTCTCTAATATTCTGAAACAATTATGCGTCTTTAACTTTAAATCAGTTCATGGAAGAATAAATTTGAATTCAGATCTCATTAAAAAATTGCATAATCGGCATTTTTTATTATACACTACTGGCCATTAAAATTACTACACCAAGAAGGTGATATGCTGCAGACGTGAAATTTACACGAAAGGAAGAATGTGCTGTGATATGCAAATGATTAGCTTTTCAGCGCATTCAGACAAAGCAGACGCCAGTAGCGACACCTACATTTTGTTTAAATGAGGAAATTGTTCAGCCGGTTCCTCATACACAAATTGCATTTGAACGTTGTTGCCTAGTGAAAAGTTGTTGTGATGCCTCGTGTAAGAAGGAGAAATGCGTACCAGCACGTTTCTGACTTTGATAAAGGTTGAATTGTAGCGCACCGGGATTGCGGTTTATCTTATCGCAGTATTGCTGCTCGCGTCGGTCGAGATCCAATGACTGTTAGCAGAATATGGAATCGATGGGTTCAGGACGGTAATACGGAACGCCACGCGGGATCTCAACGGCCACCTATCACTAGCAGCCGAGAAGACAGGCATATTATCCGCATGGCCGTAATGGATCGTGCAACCACGTCACGAGCCGTGAGTCAAGAAACGGGGTCGTTTGGAAGACAACAAGTGTCTGCACGAACAGTTCGACGACGTTTGCAGCAGCATGGACTCTCAGCTCGGAGACCATAGCTGCGGCTTCCCTTGACGCTGCGTCATAGACAAGAGCGCCTTCAATGGTGTGATCAACGACGAACCTGGGCGCACGAATGGCGAGACGTCATCTTTTCAGATGAATCCAGGTACTGTGTACAGCATCATCATGGTCGCCTCCGTGTTTGGCGGCATCGTGGCGAACGCACACTGGCAGCGTGCATTCGTCATCGTCATATTGGCCCATCACCTGGCGTTATGGTATGGGGTGCTATTGGATACACGTCTCGTTCACCCCTTGTTCGTATTGACGGTCCTTTGAACAGTGCACGTTACATTTCTGGTGTGTTACGACCCGTGGCTCTACCCTTTATTCGAGCCCTGCGAAACCCTACGTTTCAGCAGGATAATGCCCGACCGCATGTTGCCGGTATTGTACGGAACTGTGGCATCATGTTGAAGCTGCATGGGCATCTGTACCTGTACATGCAATCCAATCTCTGTTTGACTCAATGCCCAAGCGTATAACTGCTGTTATTACTGCCAGAGGTGGTTGTTCTGGATACTGATTTCTCAGGATCTATTCAGCCAAATTTTTTGAAAATTTAATTACTTGTTATTTCTAGTATAATATATTTGTCCAATAAATATCATTTTGTTATCTGTATTTCTTCCTGGTGTAACAATTTTAATGGACAGTAGTGTATATTCTTCAAAATATATCTGGCAACTTTCCTTGTATACGATCTGGAAAATGGCCATCAAAGATATTAACCCTTACAAACAATTGAATGTTTAACTGGAGAATTAAACTCATATCGATCAAATAACTCATATCGATCAAATATATTGAATTGGCAAATATATCGTTAATCATTATAAAAGAGTTGCAGTATTTTTTAGGAGAAAAATTTAAAAAAAGCATATTGTTTGTTTTAAAAAAATATCATATAATATTTATATATTTAAAGCAATATTTATTAATAATTATTTAATAAGTATATTTACTTATCAATTACACTTGTTTTTACTTTTTGGGCATGTATTATTATAAATTAAAAAAAAATAATGTGAAATAGTGTTTAAAAAGAAGATATTACATTTTGTAATTGATATATTTTTTAAGTGTGAAGACAATATTTCGTAAATACCATGAATGTTATAATACAAGAATGTGCAACCGATGGTATGAAACTTGTAAATTACCCCAGAGTGTCTATCAATTTATTTTTACCCTCTTACAATTTTCTATATGTGATGAGATTTTGATGAAACCTTGGTGTTTATATTTATGAAATACGTAGCAAACCAGGAAATGATATAATTAGAGCCAGTCAATAAGTTTTCAATTTCTAGCAAATTCATATTAACTTTTGAGTATCTTTTGCTTTATATGCATGCAAATTGAATTTTTATGAGCTCATCAGTAACAAGAATTCTGGCATTTTTGGCGAGTAATTTTGTTCAATTGCATAGTAATCGAGAGCAGGTTGAATCCAAAATTACTTTAAAATATAGCTTTAACATAGAACCGAGTTGGCGAATTTTCTCTAAAAGTTTAATATTTTAGCTATTATAAAACTAATGTCAAGAGTTTATGAATAAGGACAGCTTTGTTATGTGCTTTAGATTCCTATTTTTTCATTGTAAATTTATCAGGTTGTCCATGAAACTTAAAATATATTTCGATTTTTAAAAAGTTCATTAAAGAATAAAAACATATTTAAATTAATAATATCAATGGTTAAATTAATTAAAAGGTTTTATATTTTACTGTGTTATTGCACACAATTATAAATCTTTTGGTTCCATAGAAAGCGTGAAAACATGCTGGCTATTTCTGTTATGATGCTAGCTGTTATATTTCCATTAGTTTACCGATTCTCAACACTATTTTTTTTGTTTCTAATGGCGGGCAACTTTAGTAATTAACCCATTTGCCGCAACAAAGCCGGAAACTGCTATTCATTTTATTGTTATCCGGTGGGCACCTGTAAACCAAGTCAAGGAGGTACGAGTTGCACCACCACAAACCCGTTTATAGGGCGGGCCACATTCATCCATAATCTGAGGAAAGGACAAGAAACACAGAGTGAGAGAGAAAGTACATCCATGCCCGAGCCGGGATTCGAACCCGGGTCATCCCCATCCGTAGTCAGGTACTCTAACCACCAGACAGGGTGAGCGGAATTCTCAATACTATTTACCTACTTATTTATATGTCTATTTCTATTAATTTTTTTCTGTATCATACTATCTAAATAGGTAGATTAATATAGCTAGGTTTAGCTTTCTCTCTGTACTTCCTTAATATTTAATCTTTAATTTGAAATTCTTAATGTAATTAATAAAATGATTGAACTACATATTCTAGAGGGAGTTAAATTATCGGTTAAGAACTCTGCTTTCAACTAAAATACAAAATATTTGTGATGTTCACTGATTTCAAAGCAATTTAAACGCATTCTTTTGAATGAAACAATCGCGCACACTGATGCCATTAACTTGCTACTCAAATTTTCGCTTGAGAGAGAAGAGCACTTAACACCTACGCAGTACTCAAAGGGATATGCAAATGAGGCGAAGTACTATCAAGTTTATCACACCCCCATTTTTAACATTGGCACACAACAAGAAAGTTGGCTCGCACAAAAGGACCTAAATAATGAGAGTCTGCCGATGTCTCTCTTATTTTATTGATTTCTTTTTTTCTTTTATTTTAAGATTTATTTTTATTTATTTTGTTTCTTCTCTTGAAGTTCTTTCGCGTGTAACGTAACTTTCATTTCTCTTTGAACAAGAAAGAAGGAAAAGAGGAGCAAAAAAAGAAACAATGCCTATTCGAGATTTCCTTTTTTTTCTTTTTTTGAAAAATCTTAAGGATGGATAAAGAAGAAGAAAAAAGCAGGAAGAAATCACTTTTCTTAAGTAGATTGTGCAACTTAAGATAGTTCGTGTGTCTCGGGGGAAATTGAAAAGTATGTTTTGATTTTACTTTCTGTGATTAGGACAATATGCAATTGTATCATTAAATGCAGAACTTAAAAAGTGATTTTTTTTAAAAAAAATAAAAAAAATATTCATTGTTAAATATTGAAAATAATTATTGTTACTTTTTATCTGTATTATACTTCTTTAGATATTTTTGACTGAACATGTTTTTATATTTTTGACCTTAAAATTTTTTATTTTTTTCATTAAATGAGTATTTAATGAATATTTTAGTTATAAATACATAAAAGAAGCTAAAGTTTCCCTGAGTTTTTAATGAAACTCATGAATGATAATTTTATGTCCTCTATCATGAATTATACTCTTTAATGTCAATCATCTCTTGCAATTAGCAGCATACATATCATAAATAATATAATTGAGGCTGATAATCATTCTATGTATGTATGTATGTATATATATATATATATATATATATATATATATATATATATAATATGGAGTCATAATTACTTGGCTAATTTTTCTTGTACATAAAACTTTTCGGAATTATTGTCGAAAACTAAATTTGATGATTATAAAAGAATAAGCATTCAATTTTGTTCTAGAGAGTTATTTCTGGGCTAAATATATGAATTCAGTTTTTATAAAACAATGTGATTAATAAAATACTTGCGTAGTTAGTGTGAATTCTTTCGTATTCTTGATAATTTTACCGATAATTAATATTTGGAATTGTTACAAGTAATTTGTTAATTTTTTACGTTACCCCATTACTTTTAAAACTTCTGCATTTATTTTTCTGTAATATAATTATACGTTGTATTAATGCATTTCAAATAAATTTTTTTCTAAGTTCAGTATTTTAAATTAAGTTAGAGTCTTAATGTTCAAAATAAATTTGAGAAGATCACAATTTATTTATATTTCTATCTCTTATAATTAAATTACAAATAAATCTCATGGGAAAAATTATAAGATCTGAAAATTGTTCGTTTTACTGGAATTCTCTACTACCAATTATATCTTCCTGAAAAGTATATGCCATGAAATTTTAGCAAGAAATTGTTGTAGTATATATTATATTGTAAATATATTTTAAATTGCGTCGTAATAAGATTATGTGGTATTTCAAGTTTCAAATTTCTCTCCATTTGTGTTGAATGATATTAATTAGAATGAAATAATATTTATTAATTTATTTTCAAGAATAACTTTATTCTAGTGTGCAGCTCATAAATATTGTCCTTTTTCAAAAAAATTCTTATTAATAGATAGCAAATTATTGAGTAGTAATTGCCACATATTTATCATGGAGTAATTTAATTTAAGTTATGAATGCATTTATTAGTTTATGAATTCTTGTATAACTTCAATAATTATTATTAAAAAGTAGTTAAAGTCGAAATAATCTATAGAGAGGTAAAATTTACAGTTTGTTGAAAATTCATTCCTTAGAACAATTTAATGAAGCAAGGCTGCTTACATTTTGTTGACATTAGATTTATTTCTTCAATTTATTTTTAACAAAATTATTACATAAGAAATTTATTAATTTTATTTAATGAAAACTTTATTAAATTTATCATAATATTAAATTATTTGATGAAAATTTTCAAAACATTTGATATCAAAATGTACATTTTGGTATCAAATTTAATTCAGGAGTTTATAGATATATAAAAAAATATTCCTAATTGAAGTTTGTTTTTATGATAAAGTCCTATGAAAATAATTATATTTTAATTATTGCAGTTATGCTGTTACATAAAATATAATGCAAATATTCTGTAAAATTTTATAATGATAGGAAAGAAAAGGATGATTAAATTTTAAAAACATAAATTGTTAAAACTTTTCAAGATTATAATATATTCATTATTCAAAATATTTGATTAAAATTGAGTTACACATTTTAAACGAATCATTATTACATTTAAAATGATTATAAAATATGTTTTTGAATATAAATGAATTTAATTTTAAGAATGTTTTAATTATTTGAATATTTACATCAATGGAGGTTTCATTAACGTATGACAATAAATAAATATTACATTCAATAATTTCAATAAAAATAACTTTTTTGTCCTATTTTTGATAAAAAACATCTCAAATTTTTTTAGGTTGAGTTATACATTTCAAACAAGTGAAAATTACTTACCATGGTGGTAAGATGTGTTTTTATATATATAAATGAAATTAATTTAAAAAATAATCTGAAAAATTACTTTTATATAGTAAATATTTTTACTGTATGAGTATTTACATCATTAGATGTTTTATTTGCGTACGACAACAGTTAAATATTACATTCAATAGTTTCTATAAAAAAATAACAAATTTACTTGTCTTATTTTTGATAAAAATATCTTAAGTTTATCTTGGTTTTTAGAGCTATAAATTTGGGGACGAATAGGAGAATCGTAGGGAATATCTTGCCCCAGTTCCCCTTGCTTGCCTAAGAAAACATCCTACGTCATCAATCGGGCGAGAAGAGATCCGGACAATCTATTCCGAACCGCAAATCCCGGCTCTGGAAAGCTATTGAAGCGTCACCTAATACACACACATACACATGACTTATTAGACAGAAACCACAAACTGATTCATTAAATAAGATCTGGTCCAGTGAATCGTAGATTTCTGGTCGAGGAGGTTATCTACTGGAGTCCTCATTAGTCTAAAAGCAATCGGATGTCCTGCTCTGCTCGATATCGTGCTTTGACATAACTTAGAATGAGTCGTGCCATGTGGTGTGGCATATCTATGGTCAGTGCTCTTAATCAGCTCAATGGATCTGAAACAGTTCTGAAGAGATAACTAATGGCACTCTGAGATTCGGACGAGAGTTACCAAGACTTAATGGAATGATAAGAAAATTTGATTAATTGACTCTATGTAGTATCTACCTTTTGATAAAACTTTACTCTTTATCGAAGATGGTTGTTAGTATATTTTTAAACATTTTTTTAATAAAAATATAAATGTAAGTAATTTATTTGGAAATAGTATAAAATAGTTTATGAAATAGCGATTTGTGATTTGAGACACTGGAAGTAATTTAATGAAATACATGCATTTCTATAGTTTTTGATAGTTATCTTCGAAAATAATTATTAATATTTATTTTTAATGTATTAAAATTAATAATAGGTAATATAGAGCATGATTGTTAGTATATTTTAAAAATTTTTTTAATAGAAATATAAATGCAAGCAATTTATTTGGAAATAGTATAAAATAGTTTATGCAATATTGATTAATCATGTTGGGTAAATATAACAAAAAATATTGAAATACATTTACTTTTTTAAATTACTTTCAGTGTTTCAAATCATAAAACAAATTAAAAAATAATTATTATAATTATAATTATTTTTTAATTTGTTTTATGATTTGAAACACTGAAAGTAATTTAAAAAAGTAAATGTATTTCAATATTTTTTGTTATATTTACCCAATATGATTATTAATATATATTTTTAATATAGTAAGATAAATAATAAGTTTAATATGAACAACTCACAGAAAAATGCGAAATATTAAATTACCTTTAGCTGTTATCACGTTTAGATACTGGAAGTAATAGGATAATGAAAATATTTATTAAATAAAAGATAATAACGGTTTGTGATAATAACTTCCTTATCAATATTTTTGATATTTTTTGTGCTTATTAGCTTACACGTAAAAATAGGAATTAAATTCCTCAAATAAATTTTAAATTCCATCCAATTTTGAACACATATTTTTCATAGGATAATATATATCACGTAAAATAAAACTGGTTTTAATTGAAATAATTTACTTATTTATAATTTTGGTTTAAACATTATGTTTATATAAAGTTAATGACTAAACTATACTTGAGTGCATTACTAAATTCACACATTTATAGTTTAAACTTCTTATTGTGATATTTTCTATTCCTCTGGATAATCATATTATTATTAATAAAGATGCGGATGAGAATATAATGATATATATTCAATGTAGATGAAATTAAGTTTTTTTTTTCAACTTTTACGTTTAAATTACTAAAAATGCATGAAACTGATCACAGTTTTCTAGAAACTAGACTGCACGAAATTTCCTTAAACTAATTGAAATTTTTTTATTTATCACACTTTTTGAAATTAGATATATTTATTTGTCATTTTAACCCTTTGGTTACATTTGACGAGTGAGACTCGTCATCTACTTATTTCAAAGCAATACAGCCTTAAATTAATTTAGCGATCAAAGAGTTAAAGAGCCTAATAGCCAAAGGGTGTTGTAAAGCTCCTTAATATTCATTGTATTATAATATTTTACTGAAGGTATTTTTATAGGTAATAGAATACATTAACGCTTAGTACAAGGGAGGAAACCAAGAAAACTATCCTGCACCTGTCTAATTATGAGTGCATGTAAGAAACAATAGCGCAACACTGATTACTCATTGTTTATCATTGGATAAAATTGAACCAAGAACTTTTTTCTTTGAATAAAATAATTGTATAAAAAGTAAGTCCCAACAATTACTTTCCTTTATTAAATTAACTTTAATTAAATTTAGGAAATAATAAAATATGCTGTCGAATTAGTAGTTTCGGTATATGTGGTTATTTTTAGAGTCCTTAATTATTGCCAAGTAAATCATTGACACCAAATATATCCACATTTGTATATTTTACCTCATAATTTGTATCAGTAAGTTAAAAGAAATGCTGCACTGATACTGAAAATGTTGACAAACTAATGTTTATGTAGATATTGTTATGCCATTTTCAATATAATCATATTTGTTGAATAAAGATTTTTTTTTACACACATTAGGTCTATAGATTAAACAAAAATGATAATTGCAATATTAAATTCTATACCAATTTCTTAACTGAACAACAGTAAAAACAAACATATTCTCTTGTTTTGAAATGTAAAAAATTTATAATTTATCATAACATTCATCAATATATTAACAAATATACCATCATATGTAACATAATGACAATACACTCCCATCAAAAGAAGTACGCCGATTCTTTATAAAAAGGGCTACAAGGAAAATTTTTTAATGAGAATTTTTATTCAAAATTATTGAATTTTTAAAAGTATTTCGTATTTGATTCAAATTTCTAAATTCTGCCCAAAATTGAAGGATAAAAGAAAATGCAGTTGAGATAAATAGAACTTTTCCGGTCTTGTAAGAATGGTTTATTTTAACTTAAATGTACAGGTCATTAGACAGCCTTCATAATAGTTATGAAATACTTGCAATTATCAAAAATAATTAAAATTTTAAAAGCATGGTTGTAACGATTGTATAAGATGCAAACGGCATGGATGTAATTTAGCTCACATGTAATAATAATTTAAATTCTTTGTAATATGACAAGAGATACGGGGTAAATATTACTGAAAGATAATATTTTATTAAAAATATTTACTCATTTGCAATTTATAAGATTAAGTGGATCATTATGGAAAGTAATTTATCATTGATATCTTTTCGATTAGGTTTATGTGGAATTATTAAAATAAATTTATAAAGATTCTAAATTTTAATCAATCTAAAAATTGTCTAAAATATGATAATTTCAATCTAACTTTAATAAATTATTAAAAGCAATATGTTTAAATGTAGATAAACGGATATCTTTGTCAGAAACGGGGCAAATTGCTTATGATATACATGAAAGGGTAAAAATTTACTCTACGGTCACCCTTGGCGACTCTTTCAAAATGTCGCCAAAAATCCCTCCATTTTGCTCAAGTGAGATCTAAAAATAAACAGAACAATGAAAAATATTTCCTAATTAGTCGGAATTCCTCATTTGTGATTGGTTGTAATTGGTTTGGATATTTATCACAAAATGTGGAAAAATCGCGCCAAGGGTGACCGTTCAGTAAGTTTTAGCTCATGAAAGATTAGATCTCATATTCAATAACTCATTAAACAATTGTGCAACTAAAATATATCCAATAAAACAACTTCTTACTACCATACTTTTAAAACTAAAAACAATAGTTCTGTTAATAACTTCGTTTAAAATTTGTAGAAATTAATGTCGCCATATTTTATAGCATTTTTTGACTCCACCTTTTCTCATTATTCATTTTTGCTGCAGAGTATAAATTAATCACGGTGTCCTACTAAAATGTTGCCATCATTAATTATTTGTCCTCAGAAAATATCAAGTGGCTCGTGAAGATTTCTCCTCATTACTTCAGAGAACTTAACAAAGATAGGCATGAAATCAATGATGTATCATTCAAAGAAATCGCCAAGTTCATAAATCTTAGAGCACGAGGCATTCATCATTTCTCTGAAAGTGAGCTTCTTTCTAGCAAGTGTGTATCAAAGATTACTAAGCACTGAAACTCATTGAATAGATATTAATGACAACTTTTCATGCATTGTAAACGCTTACACAAATACTGCTAATGTATCTGAGTGATTTTGTTTTTGTTTTAAATTAAATTATAGAATTAAAAACTTGATAAAAATATTAAGTTGGGGAAAAATCCATTTTTTTTTGGTAGAGATCTATATTTCGAAAAGTATCGATCAAGCAATTTCAGATTTATCTTGATTGGAAAGGTGACATTTTGCACTAACAAAATCTTTTAGCTAAATTCAGTTATGAGTTACAGGGTGTTAAAACTGGAAGTCAACAATGAGAAAAATCGGTACACTTAAGAGTTTTCTTTGATAAAAGCAAATATGCAAGCCAGGAAGCTGTAATTTTTAATAATCCCTAAGCTGTGAAAGACAATTACATGCAATTTTAGTTCTATACTAGGCATAAGTGTTCTTGATGTTAAAGATGTACCCCGCACAGATAGACCCGTCATCGAAACTATCGATAAAATCACAGAAATAGCTTAAATGCTTTAGTTGACATGTATGTTAACAATCTTATCATCGTTTATGAGTTAAAGATCAACTATGAAGCAGTTTATACCATTTTCACAAAGTAAATACGAAACATATTAAGAAAAATCTTAAAAATCACGTGAAAAAAATGGATTTCTTTTTCCCCATGCAAATATTTAATAAATGCATTTTTTATCTTACATACGCCATTTTTATTCAATAAATTAATAAATTTTTTTCAAACGTTCAGTTTTAGTTGTGGAATATTTAATGATTTTAGAAAAACAGAGCAATGATTATTAGTTTTATTTAATATTTTGTAATTTACTATTTTTCCTATAATACACTTATATTTTATCTCTTTCTATTTTATTATTTATATTGAAAGACCTAAAAAGCTTATTATTTTATTGTTTAATTCATATTAGTATACAAATAGTTTTGTTTGTTTATCATTCAATGGACATCTTTTTGTACACGAGAGATGACTTGATTCGGTTGTTTGAAAGGATTTTAAAACCACTGCAAGCATCCTATGGCTGGTTTCGAACCCACAATCTGATAAACTCCAGACCCAAGTTCCAACTATTTGGATTAATTCAGATCAGTAAACGCACTTATATTTAATCAATAATATTTGCATCATTGTTTCAATTGACACTACCCTGAATTTTTCATATAACTTTTAATTGAAGTAATAATGCTGATCGGAACCAATGTACAATACAATACTCATCAATCGATATTATCGATTTTTTACCAATCGATATTTTGTTTGTTTTTATATGTTTTTGTTTAAAGTTGGCTTTCTCAGCTTTTTCAAATTATTTGAAATTAATATTATGTAATCATACAGTTTTTAACGAACAACTATAAAATCATCAATACATACTCTTAGAAATATAAACCAGTTGTAAGAAATTAAATTAATTCATCTGGGAGGTACAGAGAATTCCTTCAAGTATTTAAACAAAAATAAAACACACAATGAATTTAATTTTTTTTTAGGAATGAGTCTTTTGATCTTATTACTTTTCACGAATAAACTTCAGAATCCACTTGGGAATAACTGTTTGAGAACAAGGCACACAAAAGAGACCCGCGACTTAACAGACTGAAAAAGTTAAGCCTTTTCAACATTACTGAAGATCTAAAAAGGAACGAGTTCTCAAATCATTTTCTTAGAATCTCTTTTTTTTCTATTTAGTACAAGAAGGTTTTTAAAATTAAAATGAAAGAAGACACCTTTTCTTCTGGAACGTCAAATAAATCTTTACTTTGGTGGATTTTTATGAATTACTTTATTTCTCAAGACATTTGACTCCAACAGAATAACAAATGGATTAGATCGAATTACTTGATGAAAATTGCGTTCCAAAAGTGGATGTTCTATATGAATTTATTTTTTTCGATTTTGAACCTCTTTTTCGTATTTTTTCTGTTCGTAAAGTCATTCAAATTAAGCTTCCATTCCTTATTTTATCTTTTTTTATTAGAATATTTCACTTTCAACAAGAATGTTCAAACAATTAAGTCTGCGAGTGAAAACAATTTAGAAGGAAACAATAGTGTAGTAATTCTGAAATAGTTTATTAAAATGTAGTTAACGTTAAAAAGAGAATTTAGAAAATAAATATTTTTAGAACGATACTGACTAAATCAAAAAATTGTATGAAATTTCATTAAATAGCAATTTGTTTTAATGAGAAAGTTTTTGTCGAAATATAATTTAGAGCTCAATAAATAGTATTTAAGGATTATTGTATTTTCTACTTTTATATTTTGTAACATCAGTGTGTTTCTTTTAGCTTAGTAAAAAAATTATAATTCCTGTATTGGATAATATATTTATCACTATATTTTTGCAACACAATTGTTTAAAAATACATGTTAATTGCTATTAACTATTAAATTAATAGCAAACTATTGCATTACTTTTAGATTTTGGAATTAGCATTTTAATTTATTTTGTTATTATGCAATATGTATTTTTCTTCATTCCTACAATTTGTAAATAAAATTATTTGGTACTTTTTATTTTTCAAAATGGATTCGTAAGAACTATAAATTATTTAAATACAATATAAATTTACCATTATTGCACCTTCATGCAATTTTTTTACTGTAAAACTGAGAATTAAATAATCAAAAGTTTTCACCAGTTATGTTTTTTTTCGCTCTTTTATATATTCACTTTAAGTAAACTTAAATCTTGTTTAAATTAATGCAAGTTCTGTACTTTATTTATAGCAGAAACAATATGAAATCATTTGCGAGTATTTTCATAGCTAAGCGATTACTATAGTTGCTAATACTTTGATAAAACAATATATATGTTTTAATACTTATAATGTAATTAGTTACCAGATTTTAAAATATAATTCTTGCAAAGAATTTTAAAAAAGTGAAGAAAAGTAAGAAATACGAATTAAAACAAGAAGAGAACAAAGAATTATCGATAGATTCCTAATGTTTACTTTTTCCTTCCATAGTTTATTTAAATCTACTTTCATATTACCTCTTATGCTTTATACATAATTACATGCATCGTATCATTTTGCATGAAATGTATTTCAAATAAACAATGGGAGTTATTTTTCTCATAGTCATAAAATTATTTTCCGCTTCAACTTAAGATACCCGATTCCTTCAAGTCAACATTTTCTTAAACATAATTTTAGTTCTATTTTCTCTAGTTTTTATATTAATTATGATGTAAAAGCATAAATTATTCAAAATTTTAATTGAATAAATCATACTTTTTGTGAAATTGGTTACTTTCTGTCAAATTATAGTAAATGTTTAAAACGACTAACAATATATAGAAAATTGTTGTAATGCATCAATATTAATTTAACGTTTATGTGACCTTTATGTGACATTGTTCTTTGAAAGGAAACGTAAGAAAAACACTAAGCTGTAAAGAAAATCTTAAAAATATACATAAATATTACTAAATACTTTACTAAATTTTACTAAACATATCCTTTAAATATAAGTGCAAATTAAAAAAATTCTTAAGTTTTTTTCTTTATCAAAATTGATGTAAAGAACCATATACCTCTGTTTTTGAACCACACAAAAATTCCAAAGTAACGTGCAATGCAGTATAATTAACTTTACAGTGAGTTTGTATTAGTGTTAATTACTGTTTAAACTTACTAGAAATGCTGTAATCAAATTTTAAAAGCAAATATATAGCTTATTTTTAAATTCGTTGGAAATCAAAATACTAATAGAAGTTTTATTTCGTTCTATGATGGTATTTTCAACTTAATTATAGAAATAAATTTGTGGAACACTCTGAATGAGGATTCCATTTATATATATATATATTTAATACACATTCCTAATTTTAGAAATTTGTACAGAAACAATTTCAGTTTTATTAAGTTTTAGTCTACATGACTGTTATTAGGAAATAATGGAAATTTTAATAATAAAGTTTTAATTTTAATAAAGTTTTTTCTTGTTAATGTCAGAATTTGTTTCAAATAAAAAAAATAAATACGATATTTAGGTTGGGAAAAAAATCAATTTTTTTTTACTTGTACTTCAAGACTTTGCATAATATTCAGATTTGCTTATTGCTGAAAGTTTATTTTAAGGTCGATCTTTAGTTTCTGGTTGATTCTACGACTGCTAACACTCCAGTCAAGTTTATTGTAATTTAATTGATATTTTTGACAACAGTTCACCAATTTAAGATGATTTTTTTCACATAAAAATATCAAAACAATATAGATTAAACTGAATTACATGGAATTGGCTGTTACATTATTGGGACCATAAACGCCATTCAAAATTTCAATTATAGGGCTTACCTTTTCGTCTTGACCAAAGAAAAAATTGTCAAATATTTTCATTGTTGATTTCTATTTGTAACAACCTGTAACTCACAGCTGAATGGGCAAAACAAAAATCAGCAAACAAATTATCGTAGCGCGTAATATCACTTTTCTAATAAGCATAAATTTGATATTGTTTGACGTATACTTCAAGAGATATCTGTCACTACAATCGTCTACCGAAAATAATGATGGATTTCTTTTCCCCAAACTAATATTTTTCTTTAGCTCTTCTGAAATTGAACTGTTCAGAAAAAATTTATTCCTTAAATATTTCTTCCTCTGTAAAATTAAAAGTGAGCTAAGTTTTTCAATTGGTATTAAATTTTTGAAATTTTTCAAATTTATCATGCGATATTGAAATAAGTAAGTAAATTTATAAAAATATTCCGTTTACGATTGAGTTTCAGCTCTGAAATATTTTTCTTTCTTTCTTTCTAATGGCGGGACACTGGGTAACTAGGCCCGTAGCCTACAACAAGGCCTGAAACTGCTACTCATTTTAGCGTTACCCGGTGGGCAACTGTGAACCAAATTACGAAGGTACAAGTAGCATTGCTCACCTTACACCCCCACAAATCCGTATATAGGGTGGGCCACACGTCTATCATCTCAAAAGAAGGAAGGACACACAGAGAAAGAAAGGAAACACCCATGCCCTAGTTGGGATTCGAAACCGGGACCAACAGCCCAGGAGTCAGGAACACTAACCACTCAGCCAATGGACGGCAGCTCAGAAATATTCCTTGATAATTAGTAAACAAAGACAACTTCTTCCTTAAAATAAATTAAATTGTTTTTTTAATTAAAAAGTGTTTTTAGAAATAATATAAATATTAGGTTGGGAAAAGAGTTATCCATTATTTTTTTGGGTAGATGTCTGTAGTGATCGCTATCTCGTGAGGTATCTATCAAACAATTTCAAATTTATGCTCGTTGGAAAGGTGACAGTTGACATAAAAATATTCTCTTGCGGTTTTTCGTTTGATTCATTCAATTATGAGGACAAGGCTTTAAATATAGAGGACAACAAACAGAAAATTCGATACATTTTAGTTTTTTTTTATAATAGCGAAAATGCTAACCAGGTGGCTAAAATAGTGAAAGGTGTTTATCGTCCTATATATGACTGTAACAACCAGTTACGTACAATTTTGGTTTCGTCGATTCCGTTTGGGTATTTGGATGCTAAAGATGCACCTCGCATGGATACAACATCGTCGAGAATGTCTATAAAATATCAAAAATTATCAAACTTGACAGCATGTCAGCAGTCGTAGCTTCGCACAAGGCCTAAAAATCTACATGAAAGCTGTTTTAAACCTTTTTACAAATCGAATCTGATACAAAAAGTTCACGTAAAAATAATGGATTTCTTTTTCCCCAAACTTATATTAATGTTTCACTTAAAATAATTATACTTAAATTCTGCTACTCAATATATTTAGTTAAGAATTGTATAAAACTTTTCCAAATTAAGAGAATGTTTCTGACAGTATAAATTTACGTTATTTTTGATTCTCCTCTAATAATTCTTTTTTGCCAGTTTATTACAAAATATCAAATTCTAAGAATGACATTTTCAATCAAGAAAAATTTCAAATTTAAAACTCATCGGTTTTAGTTTAACGAACTTTTAATCTTTTCTAATCTATGTAAAGTATCAGAGTAAAATTTCTTTATTTTTTTGACTCTCTATTCCGCTGCTTTTAATTTAAAAGGAAAATAAAATCAAAAAAAATTCCGCAATTCTTTTTAGAAGAAACTATAAGCCTTATCACAGTGCCTGTTTCAATATAAAGAAAAATTTCGTTGTATAAGACGCCGCGTCTTGAATTAACTGTCAAGTAACGTTCTGCCTTGCTCTATAATTTAAGGAAGTACAGAAAAAAAAAACATGGTATAAAGATGCAACAACCGCTGCTGCCGAAATAAAAAGAGCTCCGGTCTTAAACACCGCGCAGGTTGTTATTGCGACAGTGAAAATTAGCGCCTTAATCATGTTGCCAAGACTCACTTGAGAAAAAAAAAAGAACGGTGATTTTTGTTTTCAGGAAAGGCTTTGCTTGTAATTCGATGCCATGCTAACAGCAACGTTGATTAAATCTGGAGGCTATGAATTTTCTTGCATGTGACAAAACTAATTTCGGCGAGTGGAAGTAGTTACGTGATTTTTTCTGACATGTTTCTTTTTGAAACGTCACTCTCAGTTTTTAAAACCGCTTACTAGTAATTAAAGAATGTGCTATAAAATACTTTTAATAGAATATTTAGAAAATTAACAACGGCTATATTTTCGTTTTACCTTTAAAGCTTTTCACAAAATCCAGTCATTATCAGAATAAATCTGGATAATTTTCGCTATAAAGAAAGGATTTTACTGTATAAAACAACTTCATGCATCTTATTCATCGTACTTATCGATAATATATTATTATTACCAATAACTTTGTTAAAAATATGTTTAAATATTAGTTTGGGGAAAAAGTAATCCATTATTTTTTCGGTAGACGTCTGTAGTGATCGATATCTTGTGAGGTATCTATCAAACAATTTCAGATTTATGCTCGTTGAAAAGGTGACATTTGACACTAAAATATCCTCTTGCGGTTTTTTGTTTGATGAATTCAGTTACGAGTACAAGGTTTTAAAAATGGAAGACAACAAACAGAAAATTCGATACATTTTTGTTTTTCTCTTGTTACAGCGAAAAAGATAGCCGGGTGGCTAAAATTGTGAAAGGTGTTTATCATCCTATATAAGACTGTAACAACCAGTTACGTATAATTTTTGTTTCGTCGATTCCGTTCGGGTATTTTTGATGTTAGAGATGCACCTCGCATGTGGATACAGCATCGTCGAAAATGTCTATAAAATATCAAAAATGATCGAAGTTAACCGCATGTCAGCAGTCGTAACGCGCAAGACCTAAAAATCTGCATGAAAGCTGTTTTAAACCTTTTTACAAAGCGAATCCAAATGAAGTTACATAAAGTTCATATAAAAATAAAGGATTTCTTTTTCCCCAACCTAATATATTAAGTCCTTAATCTTACTCCTTAATTCCATTGAGAGTTCCTTGGTTGGTAATTCTTCTTGGTTGATTTGTAAGATGTTAAGCAAAAGAGAATTGTTTAAATGATAAGAATGAAATGAAACTTTTGGTATTATTTTGACCAAATAAAAGTTTCTTGTAGAGAAAACACATGACTTTTAATATATTCATTGAACATATATCTTTCCTTACTAATGTAGTATAGAAAAAAGGATATAAGTGCAGCTGTGTATCAAAGGAACAATAAATTGCTTAGAAACGCTTTTATAAATTTATTTTACCTAAACGAATGATATGAATATTTTTAGTCACAAGATTATTCAAAACTAAAAATTTGTTAATAAAAAAAAGTATACTTTTGATTTTCGTTGAGGGTAGTGGAAAAAAAATAAAAAATAAAAAAAAAAACTGTTTTTAATATTTATGAAATCTTAAGACCCTTTATACAGAAGATTGAGGCAGCTGTGGCCTGGTTGGTTAGGGCGTTGTTCTCGTTATCAAAAGGGGGTGAGTTCGAATCCCGGCTTAGCCGAAGATCAGTCGTTTTCACTAAGGGCGACTGGGGCACGTAAAATATGTCGGGTCACAATGTCCTGCATGTTTCCATTACAAATTAATACCTCTGGGGGTGGTTGGAACCAGGCTTTAAGTCTTCACTGGTTTCAGTCTCTGAATAGGAAGATTCAGATGGTGCTGCCATCTATGAGCCAAAAGTAGTACTTCCATCTTCATATGAAAATGCTTTATTCAAAAATACGGAAGACGCTCTCTCTCTGACTTCATTCGCCTAATCTCTGACGGGCGGTCTTGGCACTGCCAAGTGTCATCAGAAACATACCGAAGATTGGCTCCAAGTTTGGTATGCTCGCTATCCACTAAAAGTGACAAAGAAGAAATAAATTTTCCCGTTAGACACTATTAATAAATTTTTTGACAAATAGATAGTAATAAGCAATCTAAATTAATCATCATTTACAAGATTTATTTCGAATGTATTTCAAACTGATAAACTCTGTTTATTGAAAACTGAGTTTATTAAAATTTGTATTTTGATGTATATGAGATAAAGTTTGGGCTTGGTTTGAAATATGCCATGATTACAAATAATATTCTCACATTTTTATAATGATTTTTATTTTCTTCCTGAAATTAAATATTAATTTAAAAATAAAAATGTGAGTGGCATCAAATGGTAATAGGGCTTCATTGTTTTCTACAGCTTTAAAAATATTATTACTTTAAATTATCACTGCAAAATAAACTCTAAATAAATGACATAATAATTATAAAAGGAAATAATTAAAAGTTTACATTTGACTTGGAAATATGGGGAAAAATGCATTTCCCACAACAAATGAAAGTACAATTCTTATTAAATCTAAAGTCACTTTTCAAATTTTAAAGAAAAATCCAACTGCTCACAAAACTATCGAAAATTTTTTAAATATCTCTATAAGAACTGTGAATAAAATTATAAATTCCGATCTAAGGTAAATCAAAGCAACAAACTTGTCGTTATCTACTAAGGATGAAAATGTTTCTCAACGTAAAATTAAGTGAAAGTTATTGTATGAAAATTATTTGATAGATGAAAATTGGAAATATGTAATTACAATTCATGAAGTTTGGATATATTTATCATACTACAATATAAAAAAGATCAATTGACTGTTGAAAAGAAAAAAATGAGGTGCTTGTGTAAATGGATAAATAATCAAAGATTAAAGAAGAATAGCACATTCAGTTTGGCTGATAAAATCAAGATAATTTCCCAATCGGTAAAGCATTCCTCCCGTAGACCTTGTGTCAGCCCGCTTGAAGGCCTACCCGGTGTTCACTTTCACATTGAACTTTTGTCCGATGCGAACTAGAATTTAGATGCTTCCGACTATCTGAGACAGTTGGCTCTAGAAGTCATAGATGGCATTCCCAGTGATGCCACTTTGATTTACACAGATGGCAGTAAAGACGAGTTGAATAACACTGGGAGCAGTGTCTTTATTGAGAGTCTTTTTGACCAGTTTTCAGACGAAACCTGGACAAAATCTCGGTATTCAGCAGTGAATTAATTACCATAAATGAAGGATTAAAGATCATCCTCCACGTGATTAAATCTAGTGCCATTTGGATCCTTACGGATAGTCGAAGCTCGATACAATACATATAAGACTGGAGTGAAATGTGCAACTTTGTGGGCATGCAGATAATCATCCATCTTAAAAATCTTGACAAGGGTAGGGAAGTCCACTTTCAGTGGATTTTCTCCCATGTTAACATCCATGGCAAAAAAGCTGCAGACATCTTAGCTATGAGAGGTTGTTCCAAGTTGCCCAATGAGGACTACACACTAACTTACAAAGAGCTTTTCGCTATGAAGAATAAAGAAGTGAGGCAAGTCTGGCTCACCCATCCCTGGTTTAGCAGTAAGACCCCGGGGGCACGTTGGATTTCGGGGGTGACAGATCAAAGGGCCATTTCGAGATTTAGAAGTGGGCATCTGAAATGCATGACGTTCGACTCTAGGCACAAAGTCTTTTCATTGTGCAATAAATGCAGTCTGAGGCCGGCTTCCCCCGATCATATCCTGGATTTTTTTTGGTTCACTCTGGTGGATGTTCACGCAAATCCACTCCTGGTGCTCGACTTTGCTAGGGTTCATGGTGCCATGGATTTTATCCAGCTGACGCAAGATCTCTGAGGGATTGGAAACAACAACAGAGAAGAAAATTCTTAACAAGTTGGTTTAGAGAAAAAAGGATTGTTATTGAATTTTCTTATAAAGAAACAAGGAAAACTGAAAAAATTATCAAATTTAATTTGGATGAGTATTAGAAGTTGTTTTAACACCTAATTTTAAATAAGAAATTCGTCTTTTTACTCTGTTAAATTTCATCAAGATGAGACTCCAAGCCATACTTCTAAATTTACTGCTCCATTTTTTGAAACAAAAATACGAAATGAAACCGGAAATAAAATTATTTTCTTTGAATGTGTCACATAAAAGTCCCCTAATGAGTCACTACTGTGCATTTGGACTTTTAAAACAAGATCTTTATAAGCGGCATCCCTAAACATCGGATGTTCTCTGGAAGATTGTGAAGAAGAAGAAGAAGAATATCATCCATGGTGTTTTAAAGAAAGGACATTTAGCTTGGAAAACAAAATGGAAAATGATAGCTCAAAGAAAAAGCTGTTAGATTAAATATATTAGAAATAAAATTCTAATACTTATTAGAAGCATTGTTTTGTTAATCTATCAGATTTGCTTCAAAATGTTTACCAGAGTAAATATAAAACTGTGAGTAACAAATAAATAATTAACTGTGATCACAATTAAAAAAATATTAACTTCTTTTTTAACTTAATTTCATCCAAGGAGTTAAGTTTAGTTTGAGTGTGATATTATATATAAGAGTAACTGAATTAATTTATATACTTCATTTTTTTTATTTTATTTAACCATTATTCATCACAATAAAAGCATGAGGAGCAAACTCTTCCTCAGATATTCGTCAAATATTCAACAGAATAAATCATACGGAATGCGAACTCTCCTGCTAGTATTTTAATATATGTTCTGACATTATTTAAAAAATGTGTGAAATCATTATTCTAGATTATTTACGACAATACATATGCCTGAATACTGGAAAAAAGAAAATATCTCCCTATAAATTTTAATATTTATTTAAGCTGCATTTTTAAGTATTTTATTACAAAAACAAGTTCTTAAGCATAAACCATCTTGCGTAAGAAGCCATTATAAAGGAGAAAAGTAGTGAAACGAAGAAATTCCCTACTAGCGGAAGAATTCTTTTACACAAGACACTCCTTTTGATCCTCGATGCTTTCAAACTTTGCCATAAATATATTAAAGTGGTGCCTGATTAGTACTCGAGCAGCCCGAAAGGTTCATCACAATATCTTTGTTTCAAGTTTCCTCAAAACTTGAAACATTCCCTCTTGCCTCCAGGTCATGCCAGCCAACTCCACTTCAATTGCTGCTCTTCCTGGCTCTTGAAATTTTGCTTCTTTCCTCTCATTAATAATATTTTTATTTCTCACATGGCAACACTCTTAAACAGCAAGCGATATCGATTTGCCAGGAAAGTAAGGAAAAGTTTTAAAGAGCTACTGAATGCGCCTCAGGTGGAATTCTCGTGGTATCATGGCCAGTGAAGTGAATTGAAGATCGCGGGAAATCCCACTGTGTAGTTTTGCCTTCACGTGATAAGGAATATTGTTTTCAACATTGTATTCCTCAAAAGAATGGGCTGAAGGAATGGGAGTATTTTGTTTTTGCAACTTGTCTATTGAAATTTTACAGTTTTAATTTCTTTGTCTTTCTTCTGTTCTTCAATTATGAATTCTTATTAATGATGATACATTTTCATTTTATCGAAAAAATATTAAAAATTGATTAAATTAGTTAGATTCATTTCAAAACAATTATTAAAAAACATAAAAATCATTGGTTTAAGATAAAATTATATCGGATCTGTTTTTGATAATGGTGCTTAGGAAAAAATTTATTTTTATAAATGCTAAAAAAACAGAATTCAAAGCTTAAAAAAATAGTGACAACAAAAAACATTTGTATATAATGATTTGTTAGTTTTTCAAATTTATCTTTTCAAATTACTTCCAATTCTCACTCCATGTCTTAAAATTTCCATCTATTGATAACCTTGCTACAAAATTAAAATTTTTAAAACATTTAACATCACGAAGTACTATGATATTTTCAAAATTTCTTAGAGTTTTTTTGTTTCTAATTTTACTTTCAAATTTTAATTATTTTCAGTTTTAATTGATTTTAATTTTTCTTTCTCATGCTTCGGGTATAATTGACTTCTAAATACTTACACAAATGAATTTGAAACGCCTTCTCTTGTTCCCTGTTTTCCTGACAGGAAGGGACAAGTTTATTTCTTTTGTTTCTCAATTTTTTTTCTTTCTTCAAAATTCTCCTGGTTTTTGTTTTCCCATGTTTACTTATTCCATTATTATAATTATTTCCCTTTGTTTCCTTTTATGTTTCATTTTATTCTCATTAGAAAACATTTTCTAATTTCTTAAAAATCTTTTCTGTTTTGTGTATATAATTCAAGTTACTTTATTTTTCCACATGTTATACTTAAAATTTTTTTAAATTAAATAATTTAATTGTTACTTAATATTTACTTTGACCAACACATACACACTCATTTATATATATATATATATATATATATATATATATATATATATATATATATATATATATATATATATATATATATATATATACTTTATTTATTTATTTATTTAAATGTCTATGCATTATGATTGAAAAGTTTGAAACAAAGTTGATCATAAAATAAGATGCAATCGGAGATTTCGATGTACTTAAAATTTCAATCTCTATATATAATGAGTAATGTATTGAGTAATATATAACAAATTTTGTGAAGGTACACAATAGAACATAGGATTTCAATTTTAAAGAAAATCATTTTGAGTGTTGTCTATAGTATGAAATAGTTTGGGAGAAAAGTAATCCATTATTTTTTCGGTAGAGGTCTGTAGTGATCGCTATCTCGTGAGTATCTATCAGATAATTTCAAATTTATGCTCATTGGAAAGGTGACATTTGGCACTAAAATATTCTCTTGCGGTTTTTTTGTTTGATGAATTCAGTTACGTGTACAAGGCTTTAAAAATGGAAGACAACAAACAGAAAATTAGATACATTTTCGTTTTTCTCTTGTAACGGCGAAAAAGATAGCCAGGTGGCTAAAATTGTGAAAGGTGTTTATCGTCCTATATAAGACTGTAACAACCAGTTACGTACAATTTTTGTTTCGTCGATTCCGTTCGCGTATTTTTGATGTTAGAGATGACCTCGCATGTGGATACAGCATCGTCGAAAATGTCTATAAAATATAAAAAATGATCGAAGTTAACCGCATGTCAGCAGTCGTAACGCGCAAGACCTAAAAATCTACATGAAAGCTGTTTTAAACCTTTTTACAAAGCGAATCTGAAGGAAGTTACAAAAAGTTCACGTAAAAATAATGGATTTCTTTTTCCCCAAACTAATATTTTCATCATATTCATTTGTGATTAACATTATCACTATTCATTGTTAATAAAATTAATCTATATTAATCTGACTTGATATTTACTCATTCATCATCTACATTAACACATCTAAACTTTAATGTGCCAAAATATACTGGTGTGGAGTGAAGGGTGCGAGAGCTAAGATGTGTCTTTGTCACCTGACAGTATATTTAAATAAATTACGAAGTGCTTGGTATACAAATATTCCAAAAATCATTAACTTGAAGGTGCAGTTTTGGGCTTGCCTATACCCCATGTATGTACGTATGTGCCAAAATATAATAGCAATATAACATTTAAAGCTAATATTTATAGAAATGGAAATTCTGTTTTTCTGTGTACCTAACACAATCTTGCTTTAATTGTGTTAAAAAATTTATTCACCAGAGGTCTTTTAATGTTTTAAATTAATTTATGATTACTTTGTGTATAAAAAGTATCCGGATTCTTCTTTTTCTGATATTCATATTCTGTTTGGTATATAAATATATTAAACACTTTCAGTATATCGAATGACATAATTTTAGTAGGAATTTTCAAACTTTTATTTCATAATTTTATAATTCTGTAATTGAAGAAAGGTAAAGTTAATTCTTTTGAAAAAAGTATTATCACACAAAATGAAACAAATATTATTTTCATTTCTGTTTTATGATGAAGCATTGTTATTGACTAAATCCCGGAAAATATATTACACTGTTAAAAAAACTGTGTAACATATTTTTCTCCCCTTTTAATAATTTTCTTTCCGAAAGCTGTAAGTAGTTGAGTAAACAAAATCGAAATTCAGTAAAAATAAAAAACAAAACCACACGTGAAGAATAAAAAATACCCGAAAAATAAATCTCAGTGCGATCGATTTAAAATCAATCTCCTCTAAAACAAGGAAAGAAAAAAGAATAAAATTAATAGACTAAAGAAAAAAATATTCAATCTCTATTGGAGGTCGAGGAGAAGAGGTAGAGGTGAAAGGTTCAAAAAATAAATCACCATCAAAGCATACAAAACGTTTTCTGGAAAATAAAAGAAAAAACGTCCACATGACCAGTGTTCTATGCTTGTGGGTGAAAAATGATCTTGGGTCCCTTTTAGAAGAAAAATTGGGACCTCAAGAACTGATGGCGGGATCAATGGGAAGGAACTCAAGTTTGGCTTTTTTTCTCCTTTTTTCTAGATCTGTCCGGCTGTTCAGATTTCTCTTGATTCAAATGACATCGAAATGACATTTCTATAAAACCAGAAAATGTTTCTGCGACTTTTTGTGAACAACTGAACAAAATGCTAATGTGTTTTCTAAGGAACGAATTGCTGAATTGTCATTGTTTCCCTGCAGTATTAAGGAACTCGTTGATGATAAAATATGCACAGATGTTTGTTTGTCTATTGTGGATGATTTGATGCGATTCGTGTGTCCTGAACGATGTTTATTTATTTGTAAAAACGCAGAACATATTTTCTTATTGGATTTTAGACTTTACAGCAACGATTCATCATATGATGTTACAAAATAAAATTCATAACGTATTCTTTCTGGTGATCATATGAACTTTGTTAGTGTTTATAATCATAGCAAAATATCTTAGAAAATACCAAGCAACATTAAATTTTTTAAAAAATATATATAGTATCTTATAAAAAAAAGAATGTCACATTTTTATATAGAATTTCAAGATTTTCATGAACAATTAATCATGGCTCTACAAAATCAAGTTTCTAATCTATATTCTTCAATTCTATTGATACATTAGAAACTCGATCATCGTTTTAAGTTTAAAATTTATATCATCAATTCTATTGATGATATAAATTTTATATTGATGATATTATTTTTTTTTTGAAAACTTGATATAAAATCAAAGTTTTTTTAAAGAAAGTATATAATTTTTTAAAAAAAATATAGAATGACACATTTTTAAAATGGATTTTAATTTTGTTAGCAAGGGTGAGCAAGTGTTTTGGCTCACGAGCTACTAAATGTTTTGTTTGTCTCGTGATCACTTTCAAGTTCATTATCAATAATGATCATTATTGAACTATAATATTTTTAAGTAAAGGATCATGAAAATTAACATTGGGGATCACCCCAAAATCAGAGTGTGTGCTTGGAATTCTTCCAAGTTTCCTTTTTTATGAGAGCGAATACAATAGTTCTATAAAAATCTTCAGGAAGTTACCAAGAAGCAGATATTTAAACACATCCCAACTGCTTTCAACAGTTAGGCTGTCAGTTAGTGGTATTAAAGCTTATTTAATCTGTTTCTTTCGAGGATAGCATAAATGTTTCCTATGTTTGCTTTAGTTTAAAATATAGAGCAATACTAGATATGTACATGGGACAAATATCTTCGTTGGTTTCACCATCACCCATTAGTAGAAGTGAGTTCTTAGTGCTAAAGCAATATCTTGGTTTACTTATAATCATTGTGGAACAAAAAAAATGCATAATATGTTTCTGTTTTCTGTAAGATATTTGTTGAAGTGCGTGTTTGAGAATTTTTGAGATTTTCTACTTTACGAAACATGAATACGGAAAATAGTTTTAAAAACTTTTTCCAAAAATGTATACGGGACAGTTGTTTACATGCATTACAATTCACTTCGGCCGTTAGACTGTTTAGTTCATGTGTCAAAAAATGTTTCTAGAATGTGAAATGAAAAATTACAAACATTGGGTTGGTGATGTGTTATACTTTTATCAACAATTTTTCAGATTTTATTCATACTTTCAGATATTATTTTACAATTTATTTCTGATTATTTTATTCATCTCTGATTATTTTCTGATTATTATTTCCATGTTTTAACTTAAAATAGATAAATCTCTAGCCGTAGTATATAAGAAATATGTCATCTCTTACTAAAAATTGCAAGTATTAAACAATACTTTCAAACATTTTACAGATGCTACTTTTTTTACTTCTATTACAAATTTTCTTCTTATTTTATCGGAACAGATGTTTCATTCAGTACTTATATGAATTTTGTTATTTAATTTTAAGGAAAACATTTTATGGAAGTAAGCATTCTTTAAAAGTGTAATTGGCTTATGCATTTTAATGCGCCATTTTAGAGGTATTCAATCAAACATAAAATTGCGACTTCTACAGTGAAGCTTAAAAAGGTAATTTTCTTTCTTGAATTGCAAGGGATCCTTTCATATCAGTTGCTATAAATTGAAAGTCTTAAAAATCGAGACACTGAATATTGATGCCGTTCGAGGTGTAGGAACACTTCGAGCTTTAGGCACGTGCAAATATCAAAGGTGCAAAGTCTAAATTGAAAAATTCTCCCTTCGCAAGCTTTTTACCAAAGCCTTTCCCGACGAAAGAAGAAAAAAAAAGGAACACATTCAACACCTTTATCACAGAGCCATTCTCCTGGTAACAAAACATTGGAAGAGGGAGAAAAAAGTACCCTTAAAGGCAAGGTTGCAAAATAAAGCTGTGGATCTTATTTCTAGTTTCCGCGAGGCTATAATAAAACACTTAATGGCTTAAAGTTTTCTTTTCTGCCTTGAGGTGGAGAAGGAAGGAAAAGATAGAGAAAAGGAAGAAAAAAAGGAAGGAAGCAAGGAGAAGGTATCAGTTGTGTTTCCTGGGGTTGCTGCCTTCCAAAGAACTGGAATGGATCTTCTTTTTTTTCTTTTTGTAAGCTGACTTTGCCGTTATTGCAGCCTAGATAAGACACTTTGTGTGGCGGGACGGAATGGTATTCCTGGAGAAAACGCTTGAGGAAACGTTCCTGATACCTGTTCCTTGAGTAAATGATAAGAAAGAATATAATTTTAATAAGCTACCAGTTCTCCAAAGTTATGTGTATAATCTACAGTGGATGTTTTTACATCAACAAAGAGGTTATTAATTAGATAATTCCTCCTATTTAATTAAATTTTAAATTACTAAAAGATGAAATGAATTAAATTATTCAAAGATCTTAGAGAAAATCAATTTGTTTATTTTTATTATGTTGACTAAAGTAAATATATTTTAGCTGACAGTTTACTTAAATAAAACTGGCAAAACTATATTTAAGAGTGTCCCCTTGGCAAACTTGATGATTTTTGTTTGCTATCGATTTTAGCGTCGATTTCTGTTGGCACAAAACAATCAATTGTTCTGTTGCAATCAAAATACAATTGGATTTTGCCCAGCTTGGTGATCAATCGGGTCTACAACTTGGCGAGAATCAAGGGGGCACCGTAAAGTATAGGCTAACCAACTGTTCTTAACAGGTGTTCATTAAAGTCTTATCTCACTCTCTTTATTTTTTGATCATAAAATACTTGTCAAGGTACAAAATAACAGTTATATGCTAAACGCCTGCAGTGCTCTTAGCATAACAACTTGAAAATTCAAGATTATTTCTCAAATATTAAATGATATTCGGAAAATAGGTTATAGAGTTACAGGGATTTAATACAAATAACACTTTGTGCTTAGATAAGCAAAGAAAAGAGCTTAACCACCTACCTATAATTAAACATATCATTTATGATTATATTGTTTGCTTTCTAAAGTTAAGAGTGTGGGATATGACTTTCCTGAGTAATCTATATATCTTGTACTATTCAGTGGATAGTAAAACAGTGGTTTATAGAAGGAAGTGTTATTCTTATAAATAAAATTTTTTGTTGTTTTTGTTAATTGAGTAGACAGCTAACATTAACATTAAAACTGATAGTCCTAGGACCATTTGTACGAATGCTAAAGGCTGCTGATCCATGAATTGATGGAATTTGTCTCTGAACACAATGTAGCTGATTACATTGAGCTGATTACAGTGATTTTTGGCTGTGATACTAATTTGATAATATTATGATATTAAAGGTACATGACTTAGCTCGATGTGAGTGAAACCTCATTTCAGCTAACTGCCATAAGATGATGGAATGATTTACGGGTAATATGAAAATCTATGGCATGTTCGATAGCGGGCAATAATATAATTTAGTAGTAATCTAGTAACAAAAGGTCTAGATCGCCATCATGCAACTTTTGCTTAGATTTGTGCAGAATCTTCTCTTCACCAATAAGTTATTTTCAGCCAATATCTATGCATAGCAGAATCTGGGCTATGAAGATAAGACCTTTGTTTCAATTTGTCTTTTAAGTATTTCCCACCATACAATAATGGTTAAAGTCATTCAAGAAGCTAGAGTATTTTGACAACTAACTGCCCAATTTCACTTTCATTGTTGACAGAAAATACCATCTTTGTGTTTCTAGAAATTGGAAGATGTAACCATTTGCTTATTTTGTGCACACAAATTTGCAAGAAAAATTTCGAGATCATTTTGTGATTTTTTTAAGGTGCTTCTCTTTTTTTTCTACAAAAGGTTGTATTTTTTCCAATATTTTATCCTTTAAATACAGACCATAAAATGATGGAGTGATATATATATATATATATATATATATATATATATATATATATATATAATTATATATAAGTTATCTCTCTACATTATTTCGTCGATGATTGAATTCAGCTAAATAATCGACTTTATTTACTAACTTTCTTGAAAGAAGGTTATAAATTTTCCCATGTTAGGCTGTATGTTTGAATCCATTTAAATTAAGGACATATGAATTGTTATTAAATGTTATGTGTTCTAAAACTCAATATCAATTAATATCTCTATCTTTAGTGTCATTTTGATGTCATTGTTAATATAAATCGATTCGTTTTAAAAATCAATTTTTGTCGAATATGTCATAATTAATTGCTAATATAATATCAAACTTTTTTCCAAATGAAGTTATTATCTCAACACAGAAACTTCACAGAGATTCTATTAAATGTTTTGTGGTTAGATTATAAGTTCAATTCAAAAGTTATAAAAAACATAAATGTTTCAAAACTTTTGTATTAGATTTTTTTTTTGGTTTGGCAAAGATTGAGGCATTTTGACAATGTTTTGTTGAGTAGTAAAATTTTAACATCGGATTCATGAAATACGTTACACTTTGTAGGCAGTGTTGGTATTCACAAACTGATATGAAGAAGTAAGATGCTAATTTTATAAATGCCTGTGAATTTAAGGAATTGTAAGGATTAAGTTTGGGGAAAACTGGATTATATATAAATTTTTTAACTGTGCATTATAAATTACATTTGAACTAATATTTTTTTTATTCTGATTTAGTATCAGTGATAATATATTTATGTATATAACATATAAACAACACTTAAAATGTTCATATTTTGGATAAAATGACCCAAAATATGATGAAATTGCAAAATGACCTAAAATAGCTTTCTTCCTTGGATTTCTAAACGAAGCTGATAGCTGAATGGTTAGCCAATTAACTTTCAATTCAATGGTTTGTGGGTTCAATTCCAGTGCACGTGCTTATGATGGTTGGGAATTCACCTTGGGAAGTACATTTCGTTAGAATCAGCTTTAGTAGAATATCAAATCAACTCACGAAACATCTGTAAAGTACTGCTATGTCTTAATAAAAATTCCCTGGAATTTTCTTTTATAATGACAGTGTGACGTTTTTTCTTGCCCCAAAGAAGAAAATTAACATTTATTCAAATAAAAACTGCTATTACTGAGTATTTTTAATCCTAGTTTATGAAATTTTTCTTTTTACATTTACTAGTTTAAAACAGTTGAGATTATTTGAAATGTGAGCCCAAGCTTCAAATAAAAATTTCTAGTACAGACTAAACAAGAAGTAATACTAACATTATCCTATATGTTAAAGCTTATCATATAGTTGTAATAGTTAAAAGAATAAAATAAACTCATTTGGAACAGCTTAGAAATTTATAAATATAAATTGGAATTTCTAACGGCTGAAGAAATAGTTTTAATTTTCTAAACACCTAGCAATGAAAATATATAGCATGTATCCAAAATGAGGAAACTGAAATAAAATATTCATAAAATATAGCAGAAACCACAATTTTTATGCCATAACAATTAACTAACCTTTCTTGAAAAGTTTTCCCATTTACTTTGAAATCTTATGCTGTAAGCTCAGCTTACGGAAGAAATATTGGTGTGTTGCCAGCTAAATATTAATATTTTAAGAACTTGTGTTTATATATTATCTTCGTTTAATCTTTCTTTTATGGTTGTATGATATATAACAGAAATTTTACAGAAAGTTGAAGTCAGGAAAGTTTTAAATTAGTTGAAGAAAAATACCTCTAAACGCATTCATTTCCTGAAATATATTGAGATAGAAGCTATTTTCCTCCGTGGGTTTCTCTTGGAAGAAAAATTATTTTCGTTAATAGAAAGCGAGAAAGTGATGTAGTCTTATACATTAGAAGAAATATTTGAATGAAAATTTTGACGTTACTGCAAAATTACTGAGCTCAAAATTACTCAAAATTATTAATAATTTTGAATTTTTTGTTTAGTTTTGAATATACTTAATATAACTTAAATTTCTGTGTTTATTAACACAACTATTTTAAAAACTGTATGTAACTCGACAAGTATAATAAGTTATTTGAATTACAGTTATTTGTAAAAGTAAGTTGAATAACTGTTATTTTCAAAAACGATTCATTATATTGTATATAACACGAGAGGCACTTTTAAATTTTTGAATAAAAGTGGCTTTTTATGCTTAATTTTGAGAAGGCGGGGAAATATTTTTCATCAGTATAGACTAAATTTATTTAAAATTAATATTCTAAATTTGAATATAATGGAACGAATTTTTGAATGAAGTGTGATAAACTTTATAAAATATGTTTGTTCATTATTTTACAATGGGAAAAAAACATACTGCAAGTTTCTTCATTTAGTTACCTAGATAACTGAATGAGGATTACAGTTACAGTTAATTTTATTTAACCAGTATTTATGAAAATATCATTTCGAAAATTAAAATGTGGCAAACTGCCTTTTAAAATTTGGATTATTTTTATAATTTTACATGAAATACGCTTTACGTAAATAACTAAATTAATGAATGTATGAAACTAATTATGTTGTTCAGTATAATTCCCGTAGTTGATTAAAAATTAATAATATTAGCTATTAAAATGCAATAAATTAAGGGACAGATAATTTTATAAGAGTAACATAAAATTTACATTATTTCCGGATCCAAAAAGCAATTTAAATTGAAATGAGTTCTCTGTAAAACATTTTAATATTATTTGTACGTTTTAAGCCTTGTTACCGTAGATTCAATTCAGTATTAGCCACAGTTTATACTGATTACAAAAGCTGTAACTACAAAATTTCGAAATAAAATATATCAAATTTTTTTGAATCAGCTAAACAAACAGTTAAATACTGATATAAATTTTATTTAAACACATCTATTCTTCATGCAATCCCAAGTAAAAATACGGGGATAGAACCGAATAAGGATTTTATTTATATATTTACTTTAATGAAATAAAACGAAATTTAAATAAAGAATATTTTTCAATATTTGATATTTTATGCATTAAGTGCTATTTTTCTTTATTGAATGAATATAAACTTCATTTCAACTTTAAGATTCTGTTTTTTAAAAGGCTCAAAAATAACCCATACTGGATCTTCAAAATGTTTTGTAAAAATATTTGTTGACAGGTTTTGTGTTACCCGTAATACATTGATTAATGAGGTTACATGAGGTCCTTTCTTATCTTTGATACTAGAGGATACGTGCTTTTTATCCGTTTCATTTATTTGATTTCCTTATCTTTCAAAGGCGCTAATTTATCTTTCTGTCGCTTTATGTAAGGCCTCTATTTATGATCAGCTTTGGCGATGATTTATGATTTGTTTAGAGCCGTCTTGATTTTTTTTTTACTAAGCTTGTTACAAGAATGCAGTAAAGTTTTTAAATTTTCCTTTAAAAATCAAATAGTTATCTCAAATTTTTTTTCTAGTAGGAAATTGTTTTTATATATCCTCTGTTATAATAGATTTTTGCGTAATTAAGTTGATTTTTAATTATTTTATTGGTGATCCCGAGAATAATTTGTTTTCGATTGTTAGAAATTTGAATATTTTTTTTTATTTAAACCTGTATTGTAAACTACATATATATAAACATGAAATATAAACATATTTCTTAAAAACAAATCTATATTTTTACGAATCAGGAAGGAATAATAATTGCTTTTAGGTTTGTCTCTCAATTTCACTAAACTGAAAAAAATCATGCTTATAAAATATTTTGTCAAAATATTTTTTATTGTAAAAATAATATTTAAAAGCAAATCATTATTAAAATTTTCTGCTTAGAATATTAGTGATGAAATAATTACAGTATTTGTATTGAAATATATTAATAGTTAATGAAAATAGATGAATATAGTAAAAAACATATGCAAATAATTTATAAAAGAAAAAAGTTTTGAAATTAAGTTATACTTTTGAATATTATCTGTTTTTAATTAGCTATTTTTATTATGAATATAAGATTACCCATAAAGAATCTAGCAAATTATTATGCTTACTAAAAATGAGTACCTAGGAAAACTATTATTTTACGATATAATTTTCCAGGCTTATGTTTCCATTCATTTTTTCATATAGAAGGGTGAATAAATATAATATTTATTCGTTTATTAGTAATAAATAGACTTATTTACAAAAATACTTATAATTGTACATTACATTTATATATGTTGCATTTTTCAAAAGCAACTACATCATTATTATCATGTATGACACATAAAAACAATTATAAGCCGGTTTTTAAAATGTAACACTCTGAGTGTAAGAACATACAATTCTACAATTAAATTCATTTTTTGTCATGAAAAGTTGCTTTTTTTTGATTAAATAGTTTCCACTACTTATAGCGTCAAAACTTTGATTTGATCAACATATTCAATAATAAAATAACCTGTAATTTCCCAAAACTTAGTTACTATATGTATCATAATAAATATTTACAAATAAATATTAACAATAATATCTAACTTGAAAAATTAACGTGTCTCTCATTCAGTGTAATATTTCGTTCAGACAAAAATATTTTCCTTTTTCCGTATGACAGGATTTTAAAATACCGATTATTTTCAAAATTTAGTTTTAACACTTTTAATAAATAAAACTTAGATTTTTTTATAGTTTTGACAATTTTTAATAAGAAATATAATACATACATAGTGGTACAGGTGTACCCTAGATTGTAACTTAAGGTTAACTGTTTTGGAATACTCACCCATCAATAAGAGCCTCGTGATTTTAAACCATGGTCAGTGGTTTAAAATCATGGTTACACCTGAATTGGCATCCTCTTCTTCACATCCCCGCCCCACTAGTGGAAGGACTTTGGATGTCACAAATTAACGTAGGTACGTACTCAATCCACGAAGCTCCAGAAACCCCATGAGGGGGAACATGGTCACCCTCCCTATCAGTGCACGTGGCATATGATGCTTCTTTTTGCTGACCTTAATGGGAAGCAGCGTGTAGCTACTAAGCCACTGGAGCTATAAAATTAATGCTGCAATATTAGAACAAAATAGTTTTTAATTTGTGAGTGTAAATTTCAAAAAAATTGAAAAATCATATTGTGAGGCGGCTTTGTAACTGCAGTTTTCATTGGTCGTGGCTTCCTGTGGTAATACGTACCTAACCTTTAGAGAAAAGTTACGCTTTGAAAAAATATAATGATATTTATTATTAACTTAGCTACATAAAAAAATTTTTTTCACCATAACATACAGCCTAACATATATCATAATTAATTTTTTTTTAAATTTAGATTTTTTAAAATTTAGATAGAAAATTAAATTTAGATTTGGATTATTTGAAAGTTAAAGTCTTGGCGTGTTACGAAAGTTGAAAACTTGTTATCTATAATGTGCAAAAACAATACTTTTTCAAAAATTGAAAAATGTTAAATATCGTTACTTAAAAAAAAATAAATAAATAAATTTTTGTAATGTGGAAAAAGTGGCGAACCAGTTCCAAACTTTTCCCCTGGGGTTACACATAAATGACAATATTAAAAAGAGGGAAATAATTATCCACCTCTTTTATAAAAAAACAAATTGAGTTCCTAAGACGTACATCAAAGTCTAAGACGATAAGACAATCTAAGACGTTAAGTATTCAAAAGATAAATAAGAACAAACACTGTTAAAAACCAATCCTACATTATTGAGGGTTTAAGTTTATTAAAAGCGCCATGATGAGAATTTTGACCATTATGCTTATATAAGTATCATTCCATTCCTTGTGACCGATCTAAATTCAACACTGGATATCAATTCTGTTAAACTACTTATTCAGGTGTTTATATATATAGTTATGAATGAATTATAAATGAGAAAATGAAAATCAAGTCGATTTCGACGAGGAGAATTCCAAAAGCAAGTTATTACTTCTTAATGGGATGTTAAATTTGTAATTCCTCCAGTAAATTACCCTTCATAAATCTTAACATATATATTAAGAAACTTCATCATTTGGAACAGAAAATAAATTTAAACATTCCTTCATTGGAAATGCTTATATCGATAATTACATTCCCGAATTAGCACTTTCAGCTACATTGAGGTTAAAAGGAATTTTCTGTTGTAAAACAGATCGATTTTTACCACCAACAATCAAAAATCGAGCAAGCCACTTAAGCACCATTGAAATTAGTATTATAAGCTCAGGAAGGCAGAGGAAATCGCAGAATCAATACCTAGATGGTATTAGTAATTCCGAAGTAATTGCGAATAATGCAGAGAAATGTTTCCATGTGTGTGTGTGTTACTAAATTCAGCGCTGTGCCAGAGTTTCATTTCGTAAGTGCATTTTAATTAAAAGCACCCCCATGCTACGCGAAACGCACCAATCTATCTTTAATGTTTCATTCGGAAAACTAAATGAATTTCTCTTATGCGAAATTACTTTTCGCGTTTGTGTTTCGAGCTGAATGCGAACGTCAGCGAATCGACAGCCATACTTTGAAATTGC
>JAPDSC010061592.1:0-14391 GCA_026290005.1 Latrodectus geometricus
AATAATTTCTTAGGGATGTAATACAGCATGTTACATCTCTAAGGAATATATTTAATCCAATCATAATGCATGAAATAATTGTCCTGAATTCCACTATCCAATCATTTTTCTTCTTTTTCAAAAAGCTGCGCCTTAGCTTCCATCCACCTTTTTCTTCTCAATTCGTTTTCGAGTTCCTCCTCCTCCTCATGTCTATCTTGGTAAAGGAGAAATTTCTTAATAACGCTTAAGTCACTGCGAAGAATAAACTGGAAAGAGGGAAATAAAGAGAATCGATGTCTAAACGGCTTACGAGACACCAGAATTTACGAGTTCCCCCGTCGACTGGAAAACAAAGGAGTTTACGACACTTCTTTGTGGCAATAGAGTGGGAAGCGCATCAGAGACCGATAAATGGATGCGGTATGTAGTTCGGATGTGAAACTAAGGTTCAGAGGAAATACTTGTTCTAAAGAAATGTTAATTATCTTAGGATGTTCGAATGTTTCACACACCGGGGAGGAAAAAGTTGTTACCGATTATAGGGCAATTCATGGCAATAGTACATAGAGGAAAAATAGTTGAAAACAAATATCCAAACATTTGTTGGAACAGTAGTTATTTTTGATTTGATATAACAGCTTTCTAAGGACTTTTCCTCAATATATATGTAAAACACTAGAATCATTATTATATAGACAGTGTGGTTATTAGATTATCTTAAAGTTGTTTATAGATTAAATAACTTATTTATTTTAATAACCAAACACAAATAAGACGTTTTGTATCACATTTGCTTAATAAGAGATTAAGAAATGTTAAAGAAAGTTGATCCACACGATATTTGATAATAAGAAGATATTTCTCGTAGAATGGTATATAAGTTATCAATGCAAATGTAAACACAAAATGTTACGTAAAAAAAAAATCGAATCATAGTTGGTAATGTAAAACGTGATTGATTGAAACGCGAAGACTGACATGAAAGCAGCTACGTAGCGACTATAGGTTTTCATAACATGTCTGAAATTAATTTACATGTTTTTTCATGTAAGCAAATTAAATTTTATACTTGCACCATAATAATACTCGGAATGGACCATTTGCGCACTTTTTGATAAATGAAGTGATAAAATATACTACAAAAATACACTACAAAAGAAATATAACATTGCATTTTTGAGGTAGAGATAAAAAAATCCAATTCAGCTTAATAAATTATAATACTAACTGGAAGTATTCAAACACTATATGGAAAAAATAAAAAAAAAGTAACCTTGATGAATATTACTGAATGTCTATTTATACGAACTTTTTTTGTACCATAGCACTTAACAGAACCACATGAAATTTAGAACAAATGTTTCTTATCGCCTGTAAGGAATAATTATGAAAAAAGTTTTAATTCTTTACCAGAAGAGGGTGATTGGGGAGAGACTGTAACCCTAGAAGCCGCGTCCCTAGGTGGCAGATAGGGGACAGCTTCTATTGGATTTTCCTTAGGGTAGTAGAAGGGATCCTCCGAGGCTCTGGAAAATTTCTCTTCCATTAGTAGAGCAATATTACTGACAAATCTTAATGCTACTACCAACGGGGCAGGCAGCGCGTCGTGTATTGTAGTCCACGTCGGGAAGTTAGAGACGCAGACAATTAATATGCTTAAACTCAATATCAATGGTGACTACTTCAGGCTTCTTCTCGGAAAAACTCAATCTGTGACCGTGCTATCTCCCTAACCATAGCTAGATTGAGGACTAAGCACTTCAAAGAAATGAAACTATCTCCCGATGGTCATCGAAGCTACAGGAGTTGTTCTCATTGCACAAACACCGAAATCTCTCGCGAACACATCTTTGATTGCCCTACCATATTGGCTAAGCTCTTCAGGATCCATCTCGATCCCACGCATCAACTCCTCTATTACTCGGAAGTTATTGATGTAGCCAGAGCTGTCTTGTACACTTTTGAATTAATTTGATCCCATTGCACTACTTTACTGGACAAGACAACAATAGGTTACAACCAGAAGAATGTAAGAGGGCGAAAAAATTATGAGGTATGTGGTTCAAAACTATAGCTAGATAGATTCACATGAATATGATATACTTCTTTTCTGTTCGAAGGATTAATTACGTTTATAAAAAGCTATTTGTACCTCGAAAAAAAGATTCCATGAGAGAATTTTAAGTTCTTCAAGACATTTTAACAGAAATTGCCATACACGTTACTTATCATCTCAAAGGATAAAAATTTCTATTTGTATTCTATATCCCCAAGAAATGGATTGGTTAAATAACTAACATATTTCATTCTGTACATGTCACACATGTGCAACAACATAAAAAGCAATTAATAGTAATATTTATTATTCTTCTAATAAAGGAGATAAAATTGTATGCAGTCCAAATTAAAAAACAACATGAACTAAATTTCACTACTTGTAAAATGATGTAAATGTGCTAACGTGCATAATAATAGAAAACTTGTAGCATTAACCAAACTTGAAAATCATTGGTATTAACTTGGATTTAATCGGTAGTTTTGGTGAAATTTAAAAATGCATGCACAACGCGAATAAATACCATTATGTAGTTAAACAACAAGCACTTCTTTTTTAAGTTTTGTTCTAAAATTCACCAAACTGCTAGTTCAAGGGTTTTTCCCTCCTTCTTGAATAATGCTTGTGACTTAAGTCAAAAAATTATGATTACTTTATTGGAAACAAATAACCGATAAAAAATTAATTTTCATTTGTAGGTTTTTACACTTTTTATATAAGTTAATTTTATTTTGCTTACATACATTTTATTGTTAAATAATTGACTTAAAAATTTCAAACGTGGTCAACAATTCGAATTTGCACGATAACAAACAAATGAATGTTGCCAACCGAAAAATGAAAAAGCTCCTCAATTTTCCTCTAGTTAAGGAGATAAAATATAAAACGTGATTTTAATTTGTAGATTGAATCAATCTAAAATAAGCAATTGACAAGGACTTTATAAATATTATACATGGATGGATATATATTCAAGTAATTGCGAATATATTTTTCATTAAATGAAGACAATTTCGAACAATTATCTTCCTTTACGTGGTTAATAATCAAAATTTCAAGGAATACATTGGTTGATATTTTTTGTGTTTTATAGTTTTATGATCATTTCAAGGCATATTCAATATTCATAAAGCACTTCCAATTTTTATTGTGCAATATGGTTAGAGACTGCATTGCTTACCAAATCAGAAATCTTACCTTCGATAATCTTCCTTGTTATTCTAATCGATCCCGATAAAATTCATAAAAATGGTATCTTTTCTTATCTACGCTTTTAAAATTTGATTAATATATTTACTTCATTCACATATAAAAAATTTCTTATCAGAAGTTAACTATTCAAATTTCATTTCATTTATTCAAAATAAAAAATAGTGGCCAATTTGATTTTATATGGCATAGAAAAGATCTGATATTACAAAAATATTTCAACACACCAGCATTTTTTTTTGACGTTAAATAATCGTTTCCTATGGAAGTCGAGACAATAGAACACTGGAAAAGATTTATTTTACGTTATGCATATAAAAATACGTCTGTCTTACTTCAGTTGTAAGAAATTTTTAATAAAAACAAATGAAATATATGCATGAAAGTAGGCCTTTTATGAAAAGAACTTGAACTCATTTAAGTAATAGCTAAAAAATGAATTCTCATTCCAATTCAATTTTAATTATGCAATTCACTTTTATATTTGAATCATTCATGGCGTTTATAATGTATTTCCAAATACCATTAGAGAAAATTAACGTTAAACGATGTGAATACCCTTCAAAATCTCGTAGCTAGGACATTTTCTTGTCAACGCAGCACATGAAGACATGTCTGGCCTTTGCTTTAATAATGACTTCACAGATACGAAAATAGTAAATAACTTTATTCCCTTGATCTCTGTGGCAGCTTTTGCTTTCGTCTATTTGTTTGGAAGAAAAAACTATTCCTAATAGTTCTCACTCGGACTGCTCCGATAAGATGCTTGTGTCAACGGAAGACGTCGTTGAACTATGAAGTATGTTCAACTTTTACAGCAATGATTGCTTCGCATCGTTTTTTCATAATCCATACTAAATGGTCCAACACTTCTTGAAGAATGCCTATTCATCAAAAAGAATCTGTTGTTGGGTCTCTAGAGGATGTAATTGTTCTGGAAGGAAAATTTCTAAAGCATCCCACTCATATTCTATGAGATTTAACTCAGAGTAGTACACTGGACAATCCCCCTTCAAGTGGTATCTTCTTTTTCCAATAGTTTCTGAACAGCAAGAGTTTAGTGTAACGATTGGTAACCATTGGTACTTCGGAACATATGATCATGAGAAAGGATAACCTTTTAATAACCAACTCCAGTTACAGAACTTCCGTTAGAAGTGTGGAGCTCAGTCTTTTCGTTCAGCATAATATCCTCCCAGACGACAACTATCGGACTATTTTAATGGTATACTCGTATTTCTTGAAGTTACATGGAGGAAATCATGTCCCAAACTCGCTCCAAATCAACTAGGGTTAAGAATCGCTGTAGCACTGAAGTGACTCTCATCCTCAAAGAGGACATGGCTCCATCGAGGAGATGTCCGATTTTTTGTGGTCTTTGCTGTACTCAAAGCGGTGGCGTCCGTGGCCAATTTTCAAAGAATGCAGAGTTCAGGATGGCGAGCAAATAGAGCACTTTTGTGAAAACGTCTGAACATTGTAAACCACAACACCTGCCATGCCGTTGGTGTACACAGTTGCTGAGCATTAGTTGGTTTCAGTATTCTTTAGCCTGCAGTGATTACCGCCCATTTATTGCAGTTGTTTTCCAGGGACGTCCACCCCATCATTTCAAACCCTTTGTTTGGAAGCCTCTTCAAGTGTGCGAACAACACTTTGTTGGTTCCGGAGTCTACAGGTCATGTTATTGGCCCTCCTTCAGCTTTCCGATCATTCTTCCACATGTGAAGTCATCTAGATGATTTCGTCTAGTTATATTTCTCGAAAGAACTCACTTGCACTTGGACGGAAATAGTGTCTTCGTCCTTCTTTTTATCATGTTGAGGTACACCACCGACCACACGTGTTTTGGGTATGCTCACATCACCTTTGAGGATGTGTTATTGGTGTTTGCATACGAATAATGCTTCTACCGAATTGCATGTTCATTGCACTGATAGAAAGAAATCCATTTTTGCAATTTCATCACTATCTACTTATGAGTTACTTTGTAGTTTAAGTTTTGCTCAGAAGTGTATAAAATTAAAATGCCTTACAATTCATTTAGTCACATGTTAATGAAATACTAGAAAATAAAATTCCGTAATAAAAAAACGTTAATCGCATTCACTAATTAAATAAAACATATTGATTAAAAAATCTAATACAGGAATCAAATTCAAATTATGGAATGCTTCACAGCGTCTAATATTCTAATATCGTATTCTCGCAAAATGCTTTAACTGTTGACATAGAAGAATTAATCTTATTGTATCAACAAGTTTAGTTAATTAAAATTATTTTATCTTGAACAAAAGAAAATTTAATAAAATGTTATTTAAATCTAAACAAATCCTTTTAATCTACACAGAAGTAAATTGAATTAAAATCAAAACATTTAACACCTAACTTTTTATATAAAAAAAAAAAGATTACATGTGCCTTCTAAAATGTATTTGCAAGTTTGTTTTCTTCCCAAACGCTAAGCAAAACATTAAGTAAAAATCTTCATAATGTAATTAGAATGCATAAAACATTCAAAGACGTGCCATTTCGTTTTCTCCTCCTTAATATACATTAATGTCGAACGAAATGGGATTCAAACATTCTTTCATTCATTCACTAGACTTCATGCTTTTGTTTCCGTTTTCTTTAATTACTTAAGTTGGTTTCCTTCAGAGGAAAACATGTGTCCATTTACGAAAAGACAATTTTCGTTATAAGATTAAGACACAGTGACATAAAAGATTAGAATAATTCAAAATTCTGCAAGCAACCAGAATTTATTGTTGCATTCTAAATATATGACAAATATATTATGATTATTTTAATTTTCTTGTAATATATGAAATATATTACAAGAAAATTTTCTTTAAAAAATATTTAATTTTTCATACACCAGAAAGAAAATTTTTTTTAAAAAAATATAGGGAATTATTATCATCTGTTTCGATGTCATACAGAAATATACATATTTATAGATGCAAGAAAAATAAAAATTTGCAGCAATAAAAAACGATCATGGTAATAAAATGTAGGAATAAAATAAGAATTTATTTTAACGATAGCACTGAAGAAATCTTGTAGTTTCAAAATATAGTGAAAACTGCTTTTAAATTTTACTCTGATACGTGCACAAATTGTCACTCAGTTTGCAAAAAAATAGAATGCATTCCTCTGACTTGTGTTTCTTACTTATGTCAAGAACTGGTCGAATGAAGCCAGAAAGAGCGCCTTCCGTTTTTCTATAGAGCATCCCCATACAAAGGTGGAAGTACGACTTTGGCTCATAGATGGCAGCACCATTTGGGTCTTCCAATTTAGAGATTGAAGCTAGAGAAGACCTATGGCCTGGCTCCAAACTTCCCTAGAGGTATTAATTTGGAATGGAGGACATTGCGACCACTACATATTTTATGTGCCCCATCGCCATTAACGAACACGATGGATCTTCGGCTAAGCCAATATTTGAACTCACTACCTTCCGGTAACGAGAGCGACCCCCTATTTAACCAGGCCACTGGTGTCCTATTCCTTTGACCTAAAGATTTTGAGCACCACGAGGAATATGGATAGTTAAACACCGACATTGAATACATTATGATTGCTATCGGGTATCTTTCACACCCGCTATATTCCGCAAAGAAAAAAGGGTGTTCAAAATAACCCTTGTTTTTTCATGAAAATTCATTCTTTGAACAAGAATCTTGAATAAGGATTTAGAATCAATATAGGGCCGCGGTGGCCTGGTTGGTTAGGGCATCGTTCTCGTTACCAAATGGCCGTGAGTTCGAATCCCAGCTTAGGCGAAGATCCGTAGTGTTCACTAATGGCGACTGGGGCACGTTTAAATCCGTCGGGTCGTAATGTCTTCCATGTTCCCATTACAAATTAATACCTCTGGCGGTGGTTGGAGCCAGACTTTGGGTCTTCACTCGTTTCAATCTCTAAATTGGAAGATTCAGGTGGTTCTGTCATCTATGAGCCAAAAGTCGTACTTCCACCTTCGTATGAGGGTGCTCTATTAAAAAACGGAAGACGCCTTCTCTCTGACTTCATTCGCCTAGTCTCTCTGACGGGCGGGCTTGGCGTAGCCAAGTGTCATTAACAACAACAACAACAGAATCAATATAATCGCTTGCATAATTTTTACAGTCGTTGACATTTGGAGAACATACTTGAAATGGTACCTGACTGTATGGTATCTGAAGTGTTTTTTTGGTATAAACTGAAAATTGCCTGTTTGTGGTACATTAGAAAAAAGCATTGCAATAAACAAGGCAATATTCTTTTGAATAGAACATAAAAATCTTTAAAACTGTAAATCCTAACAGTCTAATTAAAGGTTTAACACTAACAAGTGATTGCCCAAAAATATGCTTCTCCGGACAGATACACAAACACTTAAATAGTAAAATAATATTAAATTTCACGTCGATTCTATAACTAAGTAACTGGGTTATATAACATTTCAATTGTAAAAAATTTTAAATCAAAATTTGGCAACACATATTCAAGGTATTTTATTTCTTGAATTAAATGATGAAATTTATGCTGAACTAAGAGCAAACATTTTTTCCATTAAATAACATGATTAAAAATAGAAAATACTATAGTCAAGAACATAAAATGAATGTTTTTAGTAATAAATTAGTCGTAAGTAAATATTCTTTATAATTCCAATTAGATATAGTATAAATTGTCAGCAAAAACCTAAAGTGTAATTATCTTCAGGTATTAATATACGGAAGGCGTTGTAATGTTTTTGGATAACATCATAGCAAACGTTTAGCCAGACGAAATTTTAACTAATAGAGATCTCATAAAAATATAGGCATTAGCAGCATAAAAATATTGAGTAATCATTTTATGTATTTTTTGGTGAGAGAAACCTTAATAGCGTCATGTTTTAATGAAAAGATTTCAATCTAACGGATTTGTGATAATATTTTTAACTTGACTAGATTGGTTGACAGCGTTCTTATTAAATAGCCATGGAGTATATTTGCAGTAAAGCAATGCATAATACCATTTAAAATTTTTTTAAAGGAACAGTGTAAGAAACATAGATTGATACAAGCGTAATAAAAAGTCTTAAATTTTTGGACAATAAATTTAAAAAAAAATATAGCTTCTGATATTAGACATAAAGGTAAAATCACCAAAGATTCAAGCTTGTCCAATAAGCATTAGGTTTAATTATGTGCAGAAAACACTCTAAGAAAGTTGCTTTTTTTTTTGCTATTAGAGAAAGAGAAAATTAATTCGTAGATCATCATAAAAATAATACGAATGTTTTTCATAGTAAAAAAAAATAACAGAAATAAGTATCATGTACTCATAAAACAAACGATGATGCTGTCAGATAATCTGATAATAACCGTGCTGGTATTCACAACAATTGTATAAATCCATTTCATGTTATTTAATCCCTACACGTATAAGGATTACTTTCCATGTTTTCACAGTAAAAAAATCCCTAACTTATCCTCATGTTTAATAACTTTTTTATTAATTTTTTTCTCCCTGTCTCAAAAATCAAGTGAGATAAGTTTTCAAAAGTGACAGACTCAAGGGTTGGTTTGTTTGTTTGGTTGGGTTTTATGGAGCAAGGGACAGACTCAAGGGAAAAAATCTAAAAAGTAGTTTCATTGTTATTCATATATCTATTTCAATAAAGAAAAGAAAGGAAAACAAAAATTAATCATTTTCTTTCTTAGGTACTTATGTTGTAGTTAAGAAAGGATTTTGTATTCATAGTGTTTATTCTTTCTGAATACATTAAAGCATTAGATATAAGAAGGTATTTGAAAACAATCACACTGATAATTCTATAATTTTAAAATACTAGTTTGGGGAAAAAGAAATCCATTATTTTTACGTGAACTTTTTGTAACTTCTTTCAAATTCGCTTTGTAAAAAGGTTTAAAACAGTTTTCATGTAGATTTTTAGGTGAAGCTACGACTGCTGACATGCTGTCAAGTTTGATCATTTTTGATATTTTATAGACATTCTCGACGATGTTGTATCCATGCGAGGCGCATCTTTAGCATCCAAATACCCAAACGGAATCGACGAAACCAAAATTGTGCGTAACTGGTTGTTATCATATATAGGACGATAAACACCTTTCACAATTTTAGCCACCTGGTTAGCATTTTCGCCATTATAAAAGAAAAACTAAAATGTATCGAATTTTCTGCTTGTTGTCTTCTATTTTTAAAACCTTGTTCTCATTAATGAATTAATCAAACAAAAAACCGCAAGAGAATATTTTAGTGTCAAATGTCACCTTTCCAATGAGCATAAATCTGAAATTGTTTGATAAATACCTCACGAGATAGCGATCACAACAGACGTCTACCGAAAAAATAATGGAAAACTTTTTCCCCAACCTAATATAAATATAATTAATGTCAGATCAAACGCAAATTAAAGTTTTCTTGTTCCAAAATTTGGAAACGCAGAGTAAAATCTTAAATTTGTTTTTACATGATATGAAAGATGAACCGAATTGAGAGACAAACATTTCACAACTTGTTTTGTAAAAAATATTATGCATACAACATGACATGACACACACATTACGAAAACACTCAACGAAAATTGCATATGAAATTACTTTCTTTCAGTTCTGATGATTGGATGAACGAAAACGAAATTTTCCAAAAACAATAATAATAATAAAATAAAATAAAAAAGAGTTTACAAATGGAAGTGGGATGTCAAAAGAAAATATAAGCTTCTTTCTCTCAATATATGAAATTTTCGTTTACGAAATCTCTCGTGGAAAAGTGCTGTGCTCTCTCAGCGACCAAGACGAAATGCGGTGGCGTCGCTAATTTAACAAAGAAATCCTTTAAAGGGGAAGACATAAATAAAAAAAAAGTATTCCTACAAAGGAAAGTAAATGTCTTATCAACGTCTCTTGCCTTGTCGTCTTCAAAATGGCATGTCTTTTGTTAATGGTGTGGACGGAAAGGACGAAGTCACGCCTTTGCTCGTAATGATGAGCACGGATTTGAAAGGTTGTAAATATATATATATTTTTGTTTTTGACAATACTTTTCTTTTTCTTTTTTTATTTGGAAAGCAAAGTGCATTAGTTGTTCGTTTTTTTTCCCCCTTTCCTTTTTTCGACCATTTTTCATGTGACTTGCAATAAAATTCTGATGAGACTCCTAAGGCAAAAGAAAATGTCATTTTAAAGAAAGACCATTAAAAAATATGGCTAAAAAGTCCAATACGGAAAACTATAATTTATTAAACGAGAAAATGTAAATTTTAAAATCTTGAGATTTATTTAGTCAAATCTCAGAAATAAGCTCATTTTTATGAACACATAAGGAATCGGTGAAATATTTCTTAAAATTGAAAATTCATAAAATAGAAAAATTAATTTATAGCACATCTTAAAACTATTTTTTTACTACACCGTGCGATTTTAAACGATTTCAGTTTTAGAATCGAAATAACATTTAATTCTTTACACTCATTAATTAATACTTTATACTGTAGTAAGTTATCCACACACACAATTAAAAGATTCTGTAATAACCTCGACCTATGTTTCTCAGCCATAAAATAAAATAAAATATCAGATGATAAATAATAAACGCAGACGAAAAAGGCATGAAATGAAATGAATAAATTCAAATAACATTTTATTCTTTATACTGATTAATTAGTACTTAATGTTTACAATAAGTTATTTTCTCAGACAATTATAAAAATTTCTAATAACCTCGACCTCAGTTTCTCAGCCATAAAATAAAAAATAAAGTAAAACAACAGATGGTAAATAATAAACGCAGATGAAAAATGCGTGAAATGAAATGAAATGAATGAATCGAAATAACATGATATTCTTCGCACTGATTAACTAATACTTAATGTTACAATAAGTTATCCACATGTACAATTCAAATATTCTTTTATAATGTCGACCTAAGTTTCTCAGCTATAAAATAAAAAATACAAAATAAATCTGATGGTGAATAATAAGCGCACATGAAAAATGCAAGAAAGCAAGTTCGTAAAAGAACTTTCAAAAATTGAATTAAATGGGAATAAAAATTATTATTGCGTCTATAAGACCCTGTTACAGGGTAATTAATAGTTCGTAAATTAGAGGTTCGTAAAAACGAGAGCCTACTGTATAGGCACTAAAATCGAGTAAATAAATACGAAACTAAAGATATTCAAACAATATTACGTAGACATCACACTCTTAACACCTAATTTGATAATACCAACGATAGTTTTCAAACAACGAAATTATTCAGTAAAAATCTCACATATCCGTCTTTTATTTACGTCACAGAAATATTATATGAAATGAAATCTGCTAACAGGCATTGATAAATATTTAATGTAGGTACTTTTTTTCATCATTCGAGGAAAGATACATTTTTTTTTTTTTTGGATTTGATTTATGCAAATTATGTAATCACAAAAGCAACCCTTTAAATTAGCTTATAGATTTTTCTTAATTATAAGAGCGAGAATGCAATTTGTAAAATGAAATTCTGAGCTAAAGAAGTGCAAGAAGTAATTAATGTTATTTTCTTTAAAAAAATGACAAAAAATTAAGTAATTTAATTCTTCTTATTACTTTTAAGGACAAAACTAATATAAATATGTAAAAGGAAAAAAACTATACAATTCAAGTTTAATTAACTGTAAATATTTGAACATTTTTTATAATAAAAACATCTTATCTAAAAATTTATTTTTTGCCAATTTAGTTAAAAATTTGCAAAAATCTTATTTCAACTCAGAGAATATTTAAAAACGGTATAAGGTTTATATCCTATTAATTTATAGGAACAAATTATTTGTACTTTTATTATTTATTTTTATAGCAAAACTTATAATGGTGAGTATTTGAAATGCTAAGATACAGTGAAAAAGTACTTTATTTTAAATAGCACCAATTTTCATACATGTATTCCCATGCATTTTTCTAAATCCGCTTAACATTAAATGATGCTCGTGACATTGAAAAAATAAAAATTATTTAAATCCCTACCAAAAAGATTCGAAGAAATAAATTCCCGATGGAAGAACATGGTTAAGTTTTATATAAATTAACATTGGTAAGTTTTATATTTACATCAGAAATCTGTTAATCTGCAGAAAACATGAACGGATATGGAAACAGCGCCCCTATCGGCAACATTAGAAATACAGCAGAGTGAAGCAGAATTATGAAGAGAACGGACGTGTGTGTACGAGAGATGTTAGTTTTTATATTATGTTTTAATATTTCAGTATTTTAGTCTTAGTATTAGCGTATTTTTGTGTATCTAAATGTTAAATTTAACAATAAAATTAATCCCGGGATTTGTGCTTCTTTTTTATACCAGTTACAAATTTATTTTGGTTTACACTATTGATTTATATTTGGAATTAATATTATATAATGGAATTAATATTATAAATATTAGATTCTTGAAAGTATTTTTATTCATTGCTGTTAGTTTTATCGTTTGTTTTCCAGAACAGCCTATATTCCTGCAAAGTTAAAAACTCTTAACAGTTGTAGTGAAGAAGTATTGTTGGGAAATTTTGATGAGGATTTGTTGAGAAAAAGGAATGTTAATGAGAAGATTGATAATATAAGATCTCTATATTTAACATTTTTAATAATTGATTTCAGTATGGAATATGAAGAAATAGAATAATTAAAACTACTTATAGGAACGATAAATTACTGTTCAACAATTAATACTTTCCAGTTCTTTCTTCATAATGGGTAAAGACTTCATACTATCTTTATAAAAACAAAGTTCTAACCAGCATATAATCGCATAGTTATTAGACTCATATTAATATTTTGTACAGGAAAGATAACATTTTTAATTACTGAAATATTTTAATGCTCTTACAACAAATTTGTCAAAGAAATAATATCAAAAGAATGGAAAATTATTTTATTATTTTTTTATCATCTCAGTAAACATCAATTATTTATAGAATATATAGATTACCATTCATTTTGCTTTATTTTTCAAGAATAAATCCGCCAGTTCCAATGACTTTCCATTTACAACTGAGCTGTAGAAAAGGTATAGGCCAATGACGAATGAAAGCGAAAACATGACAGGTTTAAAAATAAATAAGCGTAAACACGCATCAGGTCTAGCCAGCCTTATTTATTTGGAACATTGTCAAGCTGTCGTTACAATAACAAGTTTCTATTACTTTAACAAGCCTCACACACACTTGAAGAAGAATGAAAAAGAAAAATGGCTAAATTAAACCGGGATTAACTCGATTTCTTTTTCATTACACAGAAAGCTGCTGACAAAGGTCTTAACATTCGAAAGGATAAGATAAAAGAATTGTTTATTCAAGTTGAGTAAAAAAATTAGATTACATACACAAAAGCAAGGTAAAAGAAAACTACACTAAAAATAATGCTACAATGGGTCTTGCCTAGGATTTTGGTTAGGTGTTTGGTTCGCCAAGAATGTGTTGCGACAACTAAGACATTTTATTACGAATTTTAACGAGCTTTGTTATACTCGGCATGTAGCAATATCACTGACCTTATGATTATTATTACTTTTCAAGTAAATTTAGTTGAGGAATGTGAGATTTTCTTTTAATACAATTATGTATTGTAATTCTTCAAAACATTATTGCAGGGTCAGCCACTTGAATAAATACTTTATCATGGACTGAATGATACAGCTTGTGTACATGAAAGTGCATTACTTTAATGAAGATAGATGATATAAAATATATTTGCCAAAATTCAATTATACGTGGAAAAATGTCCAATTCACATTATTTCTTAAAGAAAAATAAATAAATAAATAAAAATAAAATAAGAAAATAATAATAATAAATAAAATAAGAAAATAAATAAATAATTTAAATCGTAATTGCCGATGTAAACTAACCATAAAGTAGATGTTGTGATTTATTTGTTGCTTGTATAAAAAATCAAATATTAATATTTAATGTGCTTTACATGCTACATGAAATAAATTTATCTTTACTTAATGATGAATAAGTATTTATTTTTAATAGCGGTATCAAGAGAGACAAATTTCCAATAACATATAAAAATAACCAATCCTACTAAGATATTGGCCAACATTTTCTTTCCAATTGCTCACTGAAGAGCTCATCCCACTGAATAATTGACTTGTTT
>JAPDSC010061605.1:0-12582 GCA_026290005.1 Latrodectus geometricus
CACAAAAATAAATTATAGGTACACGAAACATTTATTTCACATTAATACACAAACATTTAATTCAGACATTTTTCCACGTTATTCAAGACATTTAGTTTTATAATGACCGGGTGCGGACTTCCGCTACCCCCAAGTAATCAGAACAAAGTTCTCCTTACTCCGACACGACTCTCTCGTCCCGTCCCAGTGTCTCTAGTTCTGGCAGAAAACGAAATCCGAAGTACTCTTTCAGTTCACAGTCTGACTTTCACATCATTCAAAAGAGAATAAATAAATAATGTGAAATATTTAACTCAAATTCAGAGCAAAAATTCTAGTGTAACAAGAAGTTCCAACAAAAATTATGCAAGAACATAATTTTTAAAGTCAAGAAATGAAATTCATAAAAAAGAGGCTAATAATTCCATCCAATTAACCAATAAGCCGTAATGAACACAACGCATGACTTCCAAAACAACCGCTTTTATATTAATGTAACAAAAGAAATCTGTTTCTCTTTCGATAAGTGTTTTTCTCCTTCTCTGGTTTTAAAATTAAAAATTTCTAATATTTATGAAATATATTGGACAGTTTTTCCATAATTAATTATTCGAATAATATTTTTTAAGAAATAAGTCTTAGCAACACTTATTATGTAAAAATATGTTATAAATATACTTCAATCATCATGGGCAAACATTATTAATGATTATTTTCAACTAGTAATATTCTTAATTCATTCAATCTAAACAATAAAATTTCTTTTTCAATTAAGTTTGAATTTACAATCGAAAATATCAAAAAAATTTCAGTCAAACTAAAGCTTTTATTTCGGAAAATTCATACCATAAATTTTAAAAATGTTAAGAAATATAAAATTGCTTTAGAAGATTATCCGCAAAAAAAAATATAAATAAATAAAAAAAAAATTAGAAAGTTTTAACGGAAAATTATTTTTACTAACGTTATATTGTATAAAACTATACTAAAATATTATATTATTAAACTTTAAATCTATTTTGATATGAAATTTACAGATACTTACAAGCATAATTTTTACATACATGCGGTTTCAGCAATTGCAATTTTGATTTTGTTTTAGAAGATTATTTTGTTAAACTTGAATGAAAGCTTAGTAAAAGTTTTAGGTAAGGTTGACTATCGCAGAAGCCAGTAAGGATGAAGATTCTATATCGATAACGCAATATTTCTGGGTATCTCTCAAAACATAAAGATTCTTCTGTATTTGCATATTCAGGAAATTATTTAAAATGTCAGTAAAAGCTAGCACCCAACAACATGGTTTTGTAATCTCATTTATAGCATCGAAGCATTTTGAATATCAATTAAAAAAGTGCAAATTTCTCTGAATTTAGAATATAATTTTGAATTTCCTAACTTTTGATGATAAAAATTCCTAACTATTGATGATAAAAATTCCTAACTATTGATGATAAAAATTCCTTAAAATCAAAAATAAATATCGATATTGTTGTATAAGAATTTCAAAAATCGCTCATTATTTCACTTGTCACACAATTAATAAAATAAAATAAAAAACTAGCAATATTAACTTTTGATTTTTTAATATGCATATAAGATAAAAAAAAAAATAACAATTGAAAATTATTATTATATTTCCTTCCAAATGGGAGGATTAAAATACTTATTTTTTCTCTCTTTTCAATCTCGTAAAAAAGTTCCTGGTATTTTTCTTAATATATTGTTTGTTATTTCCTACAACTATACATTACATATGTTTTTGTGTTTAATAGTGAAATCATTCTATCTGTGCGTTGCCATTTTTATATCTGGTATAATTCATGTACTGTTAATCATTATACGAATAATCTTATATTAATTTATTCCTTTTTTTAAATGTTTTCAGCTTTGTTTTCCCTTCCTTGACTGTTTTTGTTGGTAAATGGTGCAGAAGTGTCTTACTTAGCCATAGCATATAATGACCAATATGAAAACACATATCGCGAACCTGTTTGCATGGGGTGTTACAAATTTTAGATTTTACAGTCATTAAAGATCAAGTCATTTTTCAAAGGATAAAGTAAAAGAGGTTTCACGTATGGATTCTCTATGATCTTGGATCTCGTTTAGTCACAGAGTGTCGGCCTGCGAAGCAGGCCTTTACTCCTTCATCTAAAGTGTTCCCAGTTGGGATGGAATGACTTTACTTGGCGATAGTCGCTTGAAATTCACAGCGTAAGGAGAAGAAAGTGAACGGACCAATCACAGCGAAGAATTTACTGAAATTGCGAATTTTCGTAAATAAAAATGCAATAATTTGAATTAATGAAAAATAAGTAAGAAAATATTTACAAATGGAGTATATTACAAAAACGATATACACTATGTACACAATTAGTCATTTTCATTTAAGAAGAAATTCGCAATTGGTCTATATTTCGAGTCTTCTTCTTAATATTTATATTCAAAAATTTTCTTGAAGTTAGCTGCATTGCAGTGCTGTTCTTTTAAGAAGAAATTTTTGTTAAGTTTTTGAATATGATGAAGAATGTTTTCAATCTTTAGATCTTTTTCTATATTTTTATTTCTTATGAAATATGGTGCGTTCACAATTCTTCGTAAAATTTTATTCTGGAAAGTGTTGAGTTTTCTTTTATCTTTTCTCTCAATTGTACTCCAAACTGGGGAAGCATAGGTCAGAATCGGCCTTATCATGGAAGTGTATATTAATTTTTTAAGCTTGATATTGAGTTTATAATTTTTTCCGATGATGGGTTGAAGATAGCCTGTTGCCGCGTTTGCTTTTTTGATAGTAGAGTTAATGTGTGGTGACCATGAAAATTTTGAATTCAGTATTAATCCAAGGTATTTAGCTTGATTAACTTTAGGAATTTCTTTATTAAAGAGAATGAGATTATTTGTAATTCTGTTTTTAATTTAATTTTTTCTTTTTCTCCTGAAAACTATAGTCTGAGACTTTTCAGCATTAATTTTTGTTCTCCAATTGGTGCACCATTCTTCAATTTTGTAGAGTTCATCTTGGGTTTTCTTGATAGCATAATTGGGATTTAGTGATTCTGAGATAATTGCTGTGTCGTCAGCGTAAAAGGCAATATGTGTGTTTGGATTTGTAGGTATTGGAAAATCATGATTATAGATGAGGTAGAGGATAGGACCTAGAATACTCCCTTGTGGGACTCCTGCATTTATTGAATAAGTTAAAGAGGTTTCTTTGTTTTGTCTGACAATGAAGTGTCTATTGGTGATATAGGAATGGATGAGATGAATGAAATCTGTATTAAGTTTAAGTTGAATAAAAAAGTTTAAAAATTATTCCTTGGTGCCATACTTTGTCGAACGCTTTAGAGACGTCGAGCATTGTCATTACTGTATATTTGTTGTTATGAAGGTTATTTCCAATCATTTCTGTTATTCTAATCAATTGTTTTGCAGTAGATAGTTTTTGTCTGAAGCCATATTGTTGTTTTGGAGAAATTGTAATTTGTCTTTTATTCTGTTATATATGATGCGCTCGAATATTTTCCCAACTGTAGGTAGTAAACTGATAGGTCTGAAATTTTCAGGGTTTCTGTGGTCTTTTTTGGGTTTTGGGAATAAAATTATTGTTGCTGTTTTCCATATAGTGGGAAAGTAAGAAATTTTGAGGCAGTGGTTGAAGATGAAAATGAGTTTTTTATGATAGTCCAAAGGAAGATATTTTATCATGGCGTTTGTGATGTTATCTGCACCTGGTGCTTTTTTAATTCTTAATTTCCTAATAATTTCAATGACTTCCATTTGATCAGTGGGTTCTAGTGTTGACTGAATGGGTGTATTTTTGATAAAGTTCTGTACAGCGTTTTCTATTATAGATGTGAAAGTATTGCTTTGATCTGGATTTGGAAGGAATTGGTGCGTTAGCGTCCTAGCGAACAGCTCTGCTTTGTCGTTGTTTGAGTAGACTGGTCCATTAGGTCCAATTAATTTAGTATTTGTGTTTTTCTCTCTTTTAAGTTGTTTTGCAAATGACCATATGGATTGATTTTCAGTTGAAAGGCTTTCTATTTTATTATTCCATTTTTCTTGTTTAAAATTGGAGCAGAGTTTTTTGATGATTTTATTTAATTTATTCATTTCTTTTTTAAATTGCGGATTTAATGTTTTTTGATATTTTTTACGAATTCTATTGCGTTCTTTAATTTTTTCTCTGATGTGATTCGGCAGTTTGAGGAAATTTTCATAATACTTTATTGTGTATGTTTTATTTTATTAATTTCTTCTAAAATGGTTGTGCTGGAAATTTGATCATCATTTGGAGAGTTGTTATATTTTTGATTTTGTTCATTTTCTTTATTTATTTTATTTTGAAGTATATTATAATATAGTTGCCAATTCGTTCTTGTAAGTTTGTGATCTTCAGTATTTTTTGGAATTCCAAGGCATCCAATCACTGGGAGATGGTCAGAAGAGAGATCAGAATAGGTGACTGCTTAGAAAGGGATGTTGGAGTTTGTGAGGAAAATGTCCAAAATGTCTGGATGAAAGATATTATGATAGCCGACATGTGTTGGTTCCAACGGTGCAATTATTTTAATTTTAGTGTTTTTAATGAGTTCTAGTAGAAGTTTTCCATTGGGGTTTGTGTTTCTGCATCCCCAGTGCTCGTTTTTGCTGTTTAGGTCTCCGCCAAGGATGGTGTGAAAGTTTGAATTTAATAAATTTTTGATTTCTTGTGTTTGGAGAACTTGATTTGGTCTATTGTAGATGCTGATTACTTTAAGGATGAAATTGTTTGGGAAAGTTATTAAAATTGAGGTTTCTTCGTAGCCGTTATTGTTGGAGGTGCTGTAAAGTGCAGAGTCGTATGATCTTTTAATAATTATAGCTGTACCACCACCTTTATGATGCAGTCGGTCTGTTCTATATATATTGTAATTTGGAATGGAAATTCTTTGTTGCGGATTAAGATGAGTTTCGGTTAAAAGCATGTTATGTCTGTCTATAAATTTTTTAAGTTCATCTACTTTATTGTTAATGCCGTTCCAGGTTGCAATTTGGAGTAGAGAGAAAATTGATTGGTTTTTATTCATTATTTGGTTTATTGGTTTCTGGCTGGATTGCAATCGCTGTATTTAGTTGTTTAATTTGTTGGGTTAGTTCCATTATGCCTGATCCTTTTACGTAATTTATTAAAGTTTGTAATTCTTGTACTATTGTTGTGGCTTCATTAATAATGTTTTTAGTTTTATTGAATGTTTCATTATTGTTGACCAGTGCGTTGGCATATGACATTTGAGGGTTCGAGTTCGTTATAATTTTGCTTTAAAATAATTCTTGTAAAAAAAAGTTTCATTTTATCCCTTAAAAAGCCCTTGGTGGAAAGTTCTGAATTTCATGGCAAAAGCTGCTGAATTGTTTTTCTGCAGTCTCGCCAGACATGATGTCGTAAACTTCCCCCTTTCAACCACCTGTTTTACAAGTGGAGGAGTCGAGTGTGCTTTTAAATTTTTCTCTGGACAAAATGGATGGGTTTCCGGAATTCATTCAGTTCCTTTGAAGTTTTCCACCCTGAAACTAAATAGTGACTCACATTCCCTGCAGCTGGACTGGATGTCGTAAATTTACCACCCATAAGTAAGGGACCTCAAGCAGGATGTCGTAAATTTACCACCCACAAGTAAGGGAACCAGTGTTATCAGTTACAATTGTGAGATAGTGTTTCTCAAAATATTCAGAAAAAAAGAATAATTTAAATGAAGCCATTTTTTTTAAAACCATTTGTTAAATAGTTTCTTAAAAATAAAAATTAGAAGGAGGATTATTCCTAATGTCTTCAAAACTGAGTCAATCTGTACAAAACTCATGAAACTTTAAAAATCACTTCAAATTTTCGTATTCTTAAGCGTTAGCAAGAGAAATGGCATAAAAAAGTGTCGCTTACAAGTCATTCATTCGTAACACATAATTATATAATTTATAGCATAATTAAATGTAACACATATTTTATAGCATAAGGAAAATACTAAATCACGATATACCGATAATCATGACATCAGTAGACAAAACCAAGCTATGTATCGGCATCAGGAGCACAGAAATTATGTTGCTACAGATTTTCAAATAACGAAGAAAAGCTGCCTTCTCTACAGATATAATTGTTAGCATAGTTAAAGAAAACTTAAAACTAGTGCATTTCAAAACATCCAACATTATTATTATAGAGTGGGACATGGTAAAAGTAATTTTTATTAACTATTTTATAGTTATGTGCACGTACTATAAATTTTCCTCGCAGTATCTCACGATTTAATTCAGTTTATTTGCTTTTTTTCAGTTTTTTTTAACGATATTTGCTATTTTATAGATAGTGCGCGAAGTAGAAACTGGTAAATTCCCGAACACTTTCAAAGATAGATTCGAATGCAGAAAACAGGAAAAGAACGCTTACATCGTTTAACAGACACTAGCATTGAAATCTGAGCCTTTAATATTATTAATGGAAAAACTTTTATGAATAGGATATAATTATATACAACGACACACCATTTACAATTTACGCGTTGCTGACTTTATTATTTTATTTTTATTCCAAATTGTAATAATTCCATTAATATACTGGTTAAATTTTTTCACTGTTTAATATAACATTCACAACTACAACAGCTATAAATATCATTTTATAAATCGTTCGCATAAATGCATTTGAAGGTTTTATCTGCGTTAATTTTAATAAAATTTTTCAAAAAAAAGTAAAATTTTAGAAGCTCTGAAATTTTATACTTTATTACAAAATATTTAATATTTTTATTTTTAAACATTTCTAAGCAATGAAAATATTTATAGGTAATGCATTCTGAAAAATCTAAATATGCATCATTTTTAGGTACACTCTGATTTGTCTTATAATAAAATTTATCTAAATTAGGGATTTTTCTCCTAAAATAATATTTTAATAATAAAATGAATGCAAGCAGCACCTTAAGGGTTGTATTTTGCAACATTTGTACCCAACGTGTAAATGTTGTAAAATTCAACCTGATTATGTGTGCATTTTATATAAAAAGGACCTAACTAATTTTATATAATAATCGTGGCCAGTACATACATAGTGATATGTGTGTGTGATGTTAAACCATCTCCTATACTAAATATTATTAAACTACACGCGCTTAATAATTAATTTTCGGTATTGTTAGATACAACGCAATCCATTCGTTGTAAAAATGGAAATTTTCCATTGGCTGGAAAATTTCATAAAATGCATCAAATCTTATGCAAATCTCCAAGTCCGCTGTCAAGAAAGGCGCAAAAAAAAATTAGTTCTTTCTGAAAATCTATATTTTTTTTATCATAAAATCAACCCATAGAATATTTAAAAAAATAGATCTTATACTAAATAAACATAATAATTTAAATATATTTCTGATAATTTTGTTTTATTGCACTTTGCACAGTTGTCAAAGGCGTGCAAATGTCATCACATATAGAACTGAATTTATGGAGTTTTTCTCCTAAAATATCATTTTAATAATAATATAAATGCAAGCAGTACCTGAGGAAAATAAAATTTTAGGAGAAAATCCCCATTAATTTCTGTCTTCATGTGATCACCTTTGAAAATAATATGAATTGCCAATAAAATAAAGAATTCATAAAATTTGTCAAGTTTATTTAGTATAAAATGTATTTTTTTACTTACAAAATTATATATAGTTTAGAGCAAAATTGCTGCAGTATGTTCAGATTGTTTGGTTCAAAATATTTTTAATTGTATTTAAGAAAATTTTGCTTGCATTTATGTACTTCGAAAGAAATTTGTTTTAGTTTCAAATTTGTTTCAGTAATGCAAATTTAGAGCATGATTAAATTCAAAGTAGTTTTAGCTGCTCATATGAATTATGTTACATTTTGTTGCAATGAATATTTGGCAAAGAGTAAATAAAGAGGAAATGATGAAAAGAAGACAATATCAAGAGAAAGAAAAATATTTTGTTATTGAAAAGTTTGAAAATTTTGTTGGATTTTATTAAAACTGACCAAACTACGTACAGTTATTCAAATTGCTTTCGAGAATTCCATTAAATATAAATGAAATTTATAGTTAAGAAAATTCAAATGCTTATCGGAAATGCTCACATTCTGAAAATGGAATGGATGGCGTATCGTTCGAATGCTTTACCGCCAGAAATATCCTGTTATCGTAAAGATTTCCAGAAAAAATTCGCAACTATGATCAAGAGTAAAATTTCCTTTTTAAACGATGCAAATATTTTTAAATTTTGGTAACTTCCATTTAAGTACTAAAAACTGCCAGAAAAATCTGCAATTTATCCCACATAGCTGTAGAGTTATTTTAATAAAATGTTTTCGCGCGCGCGCGATAATTTTTCAGTGTCAAATCTTAATATTAAGAATAATTAGAATTTTCCTACGAAGTTCATCGTTTTTTAAGAAAACATTATTATTTGCTTAAAAATTAAAAATTTTGATAGTAAAACTAGTGATGTTTGGAAAGTAAAAACTTTGTATGTTTGTGCAAAAAAAATACTAACACAATGTGTAAAAGGAAACGAGGAAAAGAAAACTAAATTTTTGAATCTTCCTAAAATTCGTCTGCTTTTGGTTTACTCCCACCCCCGAGAGTCGTATCCTATTTCGATTCCAGGAAGGCAGTTCTCTTCCCAAGAAGTTGCAGAGCTTTTTGACAATTTCCCCCTTTTCTCCCGTGGTGGTCAGTCTGCAGCTAGTCCAAATATTTTGGACAAAGGACACCGCTAATGCGAAACATATCAGCAGGAATTTTCTCACCGAGTGTATGACTATGAGGCTTGCAGCTTAACTTGAAATAAAAACGCCGACACTTTTCTTTTTCTGAGTATAGATAGATGTACACAAATTTCACACAATACACTAACAAATGTTTCTAATACGTTGCTTGATATTAAAAACGAATCTACGATTTTTCCGAAGCTATCAACATATCTAACCAATTTTTATTATACCAAATTGACATGAAAAATAATGAAGTTGTAATTAATTTGATATTTATATATAATATCAAATTTATTATAAAATATTTTCTGTCCTCATCCTTGTAGGGTTCCTTCCTTTCTGGATGAGGAAGGGATCTAAGGATAATTTAATCAGCAAATGAAAAATTTTGGATCAGAAATGATTAAAAAATTTTCTTTGCAAATTTTTTTAAATAAAGGTTTTCAAAGTTTTGGTACTCTAGTATCCAAATTTTTATTCCTGAAACTCTAATCAGATGTAATTATATATTTAAATAACTGCTTGCATCCTTATATATTCATTTTTTTTAATATTGAACATGTACTAGACATTTAAGAAGCTAATAATCTAGGTGTTTCTCAAAGGGTAAATCCTGAGATACAGAATATTAATCTAAAGAAATTCAAGATACTGAAATTTTATTCTCATATTTTTATGTTATCTTACAGAAATTGCAGTGAGTATAATATGATACATAACTTATATATCTATAAAATAATAATTATAAAAGTAATTTATTAAGGAATATGAGGTATATAAAATACTTTACACACATTCTTTCATTTTATCACAAATGGAATTTTTGGTAAGTTATAGGCATTTCATTTCAGATTATCAAATATGCACATTTTAAGGATTTTGAAAGATTTTTTTTTATTTGTGGTTTAAATATATTCTGACAAGGTTTCATGAATGGTATTTCATTTTTATGAAAATTTCGATTTTGCACACAAACGTTATTTTTATAATATTTTAGGTGAAATTATAAAAAATTTACGTTTAGTATGCATAAAAGAAAATAATAATTGATTGTTACATAAAGTGATACTTTTATCAGAAAATAATATCATGTCTAATAATATTTCAGCTCATTGAAATTTCTAAAATATTTTTTGTTTTGAGTTTCTAACTAATAAATAATCTGACGTCCTGGTGTTCTAATGATGAATTCATCAGAAGAAACAATATTATATCTAATAATATATAATAATTATTATTATTATATATTATAATAGATAGTTATATATTTTGAATAGATTAGGTTTGTTTGCTTAATCTCAGTGTTATACGTTTTCATAGCTTCATTGGATCATCCTGAAAAAAAATTAGTATTCATAAGAAACACAGCGAATATTACGGCATTCATTAAATAAGTTATATCTCATGAGCCTTTTGGAATATCCTTTAATTATTGATTCATAAATCAAGATATATAAACATCAATATGAATAATATAGTAAATAACTTTAAACTAAAATGGAAAACATCTCAAATACATAAAAATGATACTGATAATTAAAATATTTTATCAGATAAAAACAAGATATATCTGTTATAAACACAGGCACAAGATTTGTAGTACAAAATAATGATTTTTCACTATAAATCGTGAGAAAAATATACTACTTTCAAAAAAATACCACGATAATCGGAAACAGTTAAAAGAACACAATTTTCAAAAGGAACTAATCTTACTTAATAATATTTTATTATAAAAATATGATTTTCGTTTATGGCAAGCTTCTCCATTCGTTTCTTCTGCACCACCTACCCTGTGTAAGGGTCAGCGTACCTGATACTAGATGGGGAAGACCTGGGTTCGAATCCAGGCATTTGAATCTCTACAAGTTTCACTGTTTATTTCTCAACATGGCCAATAATTATTAAATTCAAAATATATTTCCAATATATACAATTTGATCAAAAATTTTCTTAAATCTTTGTTTTAAATTTTGTTGGTTTTAGCTACTATATTAAGCACCTTTCTTCAAGCGGTGCCTAGAGGTGATAGAATATGAATGTTTTTACATACTTACTTAGCGGTGCAGGCTAGTCCCTAACTATACTTTAAGGTTGGAATACTCATCTAACAACAAACGCCTTGTAATATTGAACCATTGTCGGGTTACGAGGTCACATCTGAGATGGCACACTTTTCTCCACATCAACGCCACACCGGCGGAAGGATTTTGGAGGTCACAGATTAAGGTGGACACATTATCAGTTCACGGAGCTTTAGCAACCCAGTAACGAAGAATGTAATAAATCTAAAAATTATTACTCGAGGCAAATGATGCTTCACTTTGCTGATCTCATCGAGAAGTGGCATGAAACTACTGAGCCCTCCAGCTCGCAGCACCAGAGAGGAAACCAAGAAAACATCAAAGCATCCATCCCGCCTGATATGTAGAAGTGTCCATCTTCCATTACTCAACAATTGCTGGAACGACTCTCCAGAGTGCTATCTACAGTGAGCCTTTTTATATGGTGAACACTTTAACTCTGCATCGTTTAAAGTCTTGTGATTAGCCTAACAGCCAGAGGTTGTGGTAAAGCACTTTTAATATCCCCTGCTTAAACTGCCTCCTTGAAAGGATTTTTATAGACAATTCGTATTTATAAGTAACATGGAAAGTCGGGTAAACTCCCAAGCATCCATCCTACAGACATGCTAGCAGAAAACATTACCCATGTCTCATTGTTAAACAGCGGCTGGGATCGAACCAGAAACCTTTCTCTCACGAGAGGGAAAGAAGTCCATTTAAATAATTCAAAAACGTTTATTTGGTCAAGCAGAATTTTTTTGTTACTTTATAATTTGTATATAAAACTAGTATATCACGCAAAAAAATTATTCAACTTTAAAGAAATTTAATTTTTCTTTCCTGCTAAATGAGCTTATTAAAAGGGCAGAAATTAAATTATCAGAAAAAGCAAATCAAGCATATAACATTTGTAAACATAATGAATAATTATTATTTCTTATCTTTTAAAGTGGTTCAATTCTGAAGAAAGATTCGAATTTTCTTTTAGAAACTTTATTTCAGTAGACATGCTTTAAAAATTGTCTCTTCTAAAATTTGTTTGTAAATTTTTATAACGTTTTTAATCACACAAAACGTAAATTAAAATTTTCTAATACCATTAAAAAAAGGAAAAAAAAAGAAAGGATTTTTTAGTATCGATAACATGCGTTTTGAATCTTTGCACAGCAGAATGAAAATCGAAGAAATTACTAATTAGGAGTGAGATTTAAAGCCGAAGGAAAACGAATTGCTTGCACTAGGAAATAATTGTACCTCCATTCTAAATTTCTTAATTTCTTCCTTTTTGAGCTCTCGTTTATGGATGCATGTGTTTTTTCCGGAAAACACAAATTTTCAGTTGGATAAGACTTCTCACTTATCTCATATTAACAACATATCATCTGATAAAGACTTATTATTCGCATAAGTATACATAATATTTTAGCGTCACAGATTAATAATACACAGTGGAAATAATACTTTTTAACAACACACAATTAATCTTAAGTTAGAAGATTGCTGTAGTTTTAAAATGTCAACTAGATACATTAAAATTATCAAATTTGCATTTCTTCATGACCGTGGTGACTCGGTTGGTTAGGGGTTTCGTTCTCGTTATCGAAAGTAGTGAGTTCAAATCCCAATCCAAAAAAATATCCCCCTTCCCCGTTTTCTCTAATTGTCATGTTAAATATGTCGTGTTCACAATAAGGTATAGGGAAGAATGCAGGTGCAGCAGCAACTTCCTGATCGTGACAGAGTATGTTTCCTTAGTATTTCATGAATAGATTTTTACTGCAAA
>JAPDSC010061609.1:0-10241 GCA_026290005.1 Latrodectus geometricus
TACTAACAAAACTTACTCTACATATATCACACATTCATATTGAGAATAGTTCATTATTATTAAAATAATTCAGTAAATATTAAATTTCATTCTTTGTTTTTTTGACTCTGAGCCTCAAATGAGCATTATCTTGTTTTATGGAAATTGCTTCAATTTGTCATAGCTTTACATATTATGGAAAATATTCTTATACTTAGTTTGCTATTAAAGAATAAGAAATATTATCCGGAAAGTGTTGCATTATTAGGAATAAATGAACATTTTAAGGATTTTGATAAAAAGCAAATTTTTAAAATAAATCCCTGAAAATAATAAAACGATTCTCTCACAAAATAACTTAAGTATGAATTTATTAATTAGTGATAGATAAAAGTAATTTATGAACTACTTGATGAAGAATAATCTGAAAATGCCAATTACTTAAAGGATTCAATATGTTATTTTAACGATCTTTAAAACGAAACAAAAAATAATATTTTTCTCAAAAAAGATATCATATTTTGAATATTTCCTACAAAACTGTGATTAATTTGTCTAACAAAGTATTTAAAATCTTATTTTTTAATATTAACATGAAATTAATGAAAGTGTTTATAATACCGAATAAATCAAGTAAAATTTTCACAAATAAGTGCGACACAATCCATGTGACACAATACTTAATTTCCATAAAGGACAAAATAGTTTAAAAACTAAGAAAATTAAAAATAAGAGAAAATAACAGCTTATTATATTCCATTTATATTACTTTCTCATTTTATTCAAAATAATAATTCTAACACATAATACATTGCCATTTTTATACATTTTTTAATTTCAAATGAATATAAGCTATTATACCCTTACGTTATAACGCCTTCTTCTCAAAAAAAAAAAAAAAAAAAAACATAAAGTACGAATGCTTAAAACGTTAGTACTTTTCACCAAATGGATAATTATTATATTTATTTGCATTAAAATTCCCTGTATTCTTAGGAAAATAATCTCAAAGGAGTAATTTGAATTATCCTCAGCTGAAAAAAACTGTAAAATTGCTTAGTTATTATTTATTTTCATAAAATTAAATATTTATGAATTCAAAATTTTAAAAGCATGAATAAAATGGTTATTTAAACACTATAATACGGGTCTCAAAAATAAAATTATCAATAAATTGAGAAAGAATCATTACATTGTAATTTAATTTATACAAGAAATTTGCTGAAAATAATTTCTATTCAATATGCTGTGTCTTGAAAATTGCATTGGAATTAATTATTATGTAAAACTTAAAAACGTATCATTTTTGAAGTACAAAAAGCACTTACTTAGAACAAATATCTAAGAATAAATTATATTAAAGTGTTTTTGCTGTGTACACGAATTATTGCATATTTTGATTTTCATATACGTAAATCTAAAAAAAGAAATTTTTGTATTTTAAACAGTGGTATACTTAATCATACATTTTAGAGAAACATACATTATTTGGCATGCTTGAAAAAGTGAAAATGAAAATAATGATATAAAATGGGTTATAAAGATGATATATGAATTAATTAAAAAATATAATATAAGAATATATATATATATATATATATATATATGTAGAGGGTAAATATAGGATTATATGTGTCGAAACTTTAATATTACTGAGTATTATTAAACTATTTTGCACAACTCTAAACTTACCTTTATTATTATTAAAGATATTAAATTAGTAAATAATAAAAAAATTTCTGAGCTTCAAACAAGAACTACATTAATTTTAAATATCCATTAATGAAAATAAATTTTTAAAATTAGATTTTAAAAATTCATTTCCAATTTTTTTTTTTTTACGTTGATAAGAAAAACTATTCCTTTTTACAATATTTTAAAATTTATATGCAGCTTCCATTTTACTACATTTTGTTTATTTAAAAAATAATTATAAATTGAAAACAAGAATCCGGATATATCAGTATATTCACCTTATTTATCTTGACTCAATGAATAAGGCACTAAAATATTTCACAATAGAGTTTTATTATATAAAATTTCGTTCTAACTTTTAAACTAAGAAAAACTTTATAAAATTACTTTTAATAATTACTACTATTTACACATGGCTACTTTTAAATATCAGATATTTATTTGCTTAAGAACTAACAACCATGATTCGAAAAGAACCAGGTATATTTTGTTATTCATAATCATATTTTTATGTGTCCCATTTTTTCTTTTCCCTAAAAATATATATAAATTATTGATATATTTTTTTTGAAAATTTAAAATATTTAATAGCATTAAAAAGGTTTAAATGTTTAAGATCATTTTGAGAATCAGGTATGATGAAATAACACAAAACTATTCCTCCCAATATAATAGCGGAAATTGAAAAATTAACGATACCAGTCAAAAGTTTATTTGAATCCATTGTTGAGATCTAATATCCTCACTAAACAAACGTGGAGAATGGCAAGATAAAGCAAGGATGAGTTTAAAGACGGATTTTGAAGATCAAAGAGTTTGACTCCATTTTTTCCCGCCTCGATTTCAAGTCTCTCAAATCCGGTTACAGGAAAGTCTTTGTAATCCGATTAGATGATTGTTTTTGTCAGAGATAAAATGGTTGAAAAAAAAAATCTGTTCACCAACTAAATCTTGAACGCTAAATAACTTGTATTACAATGATTGAATATTAATGAAATCACTGTTTTGTTCTACAATTTTTTTTATCATACAGAATCTGATTTATATTTGTTTTTACGTAAAATAATTTTCTTTTTTTTGATATTATGTATAAAGAAAGAATTATTTTTTACAGATTCAACACGAACGATTTAATAATATTTTTTTCCCAAGCTAGGCAAGATTTTAAAGAAATCCTTTTAAAGTATAGACAATATTTGTTTTTTGAAAGTAATGTTTCGAAATAATAATACTTAGACAAAAAGTTAATGAACTTGTTTCTAGCAGAGAGATTAAGGTGAAAATTATTTTTTGTCTGTTTATCAAATAATAAAAACAATATGCATTTTTTTATATGTACTTCTTTATATGTGCGAAACAGATGAATTCTTTTAGAAATGAATTTTGCTTTGTTTGTATTTCAAAATAACTTTACTAAAATTAAACCTTTTACAAAAATATTTATGAAACAAAAATGCCTTTATTTAAAATATTTCAAGTGTTGCTACAGAAAATTTAAATTATTAATTAGTCATTTTGTATGTGATTCCAAATAAGTTACGTTGTTAAATGTTTACAGTTTTTAAAACTTATTTATTTTGAGATCACCTGCAAAGTTATTAACATATTATATTGGAAATATTTTAATTGGTCATTATTTAAATATCTTAAAAAGTTTGAAAAGGTTTATAAGGGTTGAAAATGTGTGAAGAATTCACATAAAATTGTCCTATTTTTACCTCAGTAATAATTATATTTACAGAAATATAAAAAATTTTCAATTTTCAAGTGCATACATTAATAATATAATAATTTGAGACATAATAAATTGAATAACGAAATTAAGTGTCATTGCATTAAAATAATGTTTTGGATGTGGAATAAGTATGGAGGAAATCATTATTTCTGTGATCATCATAGTTTAATATAGTTTCCATTTTGTATTGTGTTACCAACTAAATGAAGAGGTAATTTTATTGAGTGATAGCTTTCTATCCAAATTTCTACCGACATCAGCAGAAGGTTATTAAATTGTTAGAAATTTTTACACACATGCGTGGGAGTGTTCAATAGGAACGTTTACATCGATTTTTGGTAGTTAGTCCTTTAACTCATGAACTCAAGTGTTACCCTTTTCAAACTTGGGCGCAGCATTTGCTTTTATTATGAATAGTATTTAGCATTTAACATTTAAAAATGAGTCATTAAGAATTTGAATACACTTAAAGTTTAATAATTTGATACTTACAAACTAATATTTTAAGTATTATTTTTCATTGTATATTTATTAATAAACTGGTATTTATAACCAACATATTTATGAAATTAAGCCTAATAATCTTATGGAACTTCAATCAGGCAATTATTGGATTTAAAAAAAATTGCTTGTAATAATACTGGTACTTGTACTATTGTTACTTTTATAGCATTTACAAATTTCACTGAAATTTTCCTTAATTTAATTAAAAAATTCTTTAAGTTTTATAAGTATTTAAGTATTATAAATAATCAACGAACAAAGATGCGAAAGAATAGAAGAGCACACAGAAAAAAACACCCAAGTGAAATAGCTTATTTTGATTTTTTCATCTATTTTTTTTGTTTTGCTGATGTTACTTATTTTGAAAGCTCATTAAAGTACATTAACATGCATACATTTATGAGCAATTTAACAAGATGTAAGATAAAGATATTTCTTTAAGCTCTAAGGCGTGTGGCTAAAAAAAATGCTCTAATTTTTATCTAATTTGAACAGATTACGTAAAGCAGATCACAGATGAATTTTTCTACGTGCAAAAATGACCAAAAGAAAACAGTCAAATTTTCTTTAAAAACAAAATATTATTAAAATTTTGATTTGGAACAAGATAGTTATTTTGCATATTTATGAACATAAAACTACCATTTTGTGACACAGATGAAAATTTAATGTTTATTTTAGATTTCCAGTTTAATGTATGTCTGGAAAAAAAATAAATCCATTTTCATTTTACATTTATTCTATGGAAATACTATTTTCCATCCTATGGTAAATTATTATAGTTTTTAAGAAAACTTGCGTGAAACAGTATAAACTAAAAATACACAACTCATTTTAAATTGAAATTTTTCTCATTATACAACACAGATTCTCATTGAGGTAATTTTTCATATTTGTTGTCTTCTAAATGATCATTTTTCCACAAACCTTATGCTAGTTTATTCCTCTCAAAATGCATTTGTGCTCAGAAGCTGTTGTCAGAAAATTCATTTTTCCGAAATGAAAGCGAATATTTTAACTGAAAATGCATGCCCAAACTCTGGATTTTGTGGTAAAAACAGAAAGAAATTCCTTGAATGAATTTTGTAGACCTTCATTTCATTGATATTTCTTGAAACACACGAAGGTGTTAATTATGTTAAGTAAGTTAATGTCGTTAGAGTCAGCAGCTGTTGCAAATTTATACCATAGATACCTTTCAAATCTAAGAGATTTAATTAATTTTCAGCGGTAAATTGCAAATGCTTTCAGGCAATTTTTACTGAAATACTTCAAATAAATGAAATTCAATGTGCACAATTACAATTATACAAACAGATTAAATTAGGAAAATCTAATTGCTCATTTATCAAAGAAAATATATTATTGTGCCATAAAACTATTCCTTTGTCAAATGATACAATTGTTTTAAATAATAACATAACTATCATGTAATTAATATAAATTTTCTGTATACAAACTATGATTATACAAAATATATCTAAAGAATTGAAAATGTACCATAATAGAAAAATCACTGTTATGCGTTTGAGTGTGATTGATTAAGTTTTTATGAAATTAAAACTTAAATATATATAAGTTTCAGCATCACTATATCTTCCACACCACGAATTGAAATTCTTAGTAATACAAAAACACACACATATATTGTAAAAATTCCTATCACATTGAATTTTGTTTGATATATTAACACATAAATGGCATCCGTTTTCAATGAAGTACATCGCAAATTTTTATAAAATCTTAGATATTAATAATTGTTTCTTATTTAGAAGTAATATAATTTAGACGTAAACTGTGTTTCTTATTTAGAAGTAGTTATAAGTGCAATAAATATTACATACAAAATGTGATTCAGAAATTATATAAATTCAAACTATAAATACAAGCTAAATTTTTAATATTTCTCATTTAAAAGTATCTGGTTTAAGACATGTTTGTATTTACAATATTTTTGGTATTATGAAAAGTACATGTCATGAAACAATGCATTATGATTTATCGGCAGGTATCAGATAACAAGGTCTTTAGTATTACTTATTTAAGCATAAATGAAAGCTATTTAAAGCGATACAATAAAATTAGAAATCTTTTAAAATCATATCTTAACTTGTTACAAAAACCAATATCTCTTTTTTGGTGAAATTGCGTATAAAAGTAATGATGCAAAATCAATGATTATTAACACTGAAAAAAATTAACAATTTTATATATTGAATTCTCAGAAAATACACATATGTTAAATGATCAATTTTAAGGAATCTTAAATATCTGAAAATATTGCCTGTTGAAGCGATAAATATTAAAGGAAAGTGGCATACTCGTTAACAAATGTATGTGTTAACTGTAATATTTCAGTTTTGAACAATTCAGTTTGTAGACCCATATGGTGAGTACGTAAGTACATAAAAATAGTCAAGTGACATTTGTTTATACATTAAAAGGTAAGTACTGAAACACAGAAAGTGAACTTATGCATAATTTATGATGAGCTCTATTTAAATTTCAAAAAATAAGTAAGGAAAATAAATTTAAATCGAATTGAAAACTCATTGGACTGATTTATTCATAATATATGCTACAATGTTATCAACGTTTCTACTTAAATATTTAAAAATCAAAATTAAAAACAATTTTATAATTTAATTTCATGAATTTTTTTGAAAAATAAAAATAACACTATGTTCTAGTAAGGAGCTTAAAGCGATTGAAAAATACAGTGTTCACTTGTATGATCAGTGACTAAATGAATATTCAAAGAGAACAGTAAGTGAGTATCCTTATGGCATAATATTTTGCAACTGATTCCTTTTATTTTATTTTCTATATACGCTTACTTTAATAGCAAATTATAAATATCTGACAATTATTAAAGGTTTAAGGAAAACATATTGGCAAATAAAACTTAATTTTGTTTGTAAAATCCGATTACTTCATTGTTTGAGAAATTTGATAATAATAAAATAAATACATTAACTACAAAATAAACTCCCTAATTTCATAAAAGATAATCAGAATATAAAATATAGTGTTTTAAACTCAATGTATTTTATTATATTGATAAAAAAAATTTGATTACTACAATTTCTCAATATATTGACTATTTAACATAGTTCAAGAAAATCAGAAGAAATTAACATATTCAATTGTTTTATAGCATCGATATCAAATGAATTATCTATATTAAAATATCTACACTATTGTAAAATATAGTCTAGTTAACAATTTGTCCCTTTTGTGTTTCCATCAAACTAGACTTATTAGTAAACGATGCATACGCTCATGCAAATCTTCACTGAATGATCCTGACAAAAGTTAGTGAAGCAATTATTCTAATTGAATTAGCCTGAATAATAATCAAGTTATCATAATGGAGACTTCGATAAACTTTTACCGACCACAAACCACCACAACGTAAACATAGCAAATATGTCTTTTGACAGTGTTTTCCCTCGACCTGCTTTTATCAGATTAAGAGGGAGTATACTTTGGAGACCATTTAGGTGATTATAAATTACCACTTGACGCATTGTTTTGAAAAGAAAACAAATCGTTTGTAAGATTTGGTTGAAATACTGTAATCCATTTAATAAGAAATAAATTTAAAACAAAATGATTTTATTTAAAAAAAATAAAGGAATTATTTTTTTCAACAAAATAATTTATTTTTAAGTGAAACGTAATAATTGTAATCATATTTTATGTATTTTATATTGAATAACTGAGTGAATATATTATTCTAAAAATTAATACTTTTCTCGTTTATGTTATTTTATAATTCTTTTGATGACTAATTAAAATTATATTTTTTCGCAAATATAAATACTGCTCGTTATTTAATAGAATATAATTGTTCATTTTGTAGTTGTAGGTTAGGGGTTATGTAAGTTAAAAAAAATCAGTGAGAGCACATAGTATAAGGAATTAATAGTATAAATTATACTGACAACTGATCATCAATTAAAATATAGAATATCAATGTTATATAACAATAAAAATAATAATAGAAGAAAGGACTTTCTAGCAAAATATATATTTCAAAATATACAGAATGAAGATTTTCCTGAAGCTTCTTTTTCACTGGTTTAAAAACAAATTTTGGTTTTCAATTTTTGACTTGAAAACCTCATTGCAGTGTGTTTTATTGGAATTGATGGTACTATCAAAAGACTTTGAATCGACAAACATAAAGAGGGTGTTTTTGTAGTAGCAAAGAGAGACACTTCAAAGTCGTGTTCTCTTTTTATTACAAATAATAAATTCTAAAAATCTTAGTAAAAGTTTGCCGAGACAAAACTTGTGAGATTACTCAACGACAAATTTAATTTCTTTTAATAACGAAATGAAAGGTCTTCAATTAGACAACTGATCCGAATGAATCAAATATTTCTCTATGCATGAAAACTATTAAACTCAAGGTGCTACCCAAACCAAATATTACAGTCTGTGTACTATAATATTTGGTTTGGGCCTGAATAGAAAACTATTAGAGTTCAATGATTTAACTGACAAGTCATGATTCAAATTGGTGAGTCATATCTTTTGGGTATGAAGCAGTAGAGGGATTGGAAATAACTCTATATTTATTCTGGATAGATCCTATGACAAGGGAAAGAAGTTGAGACTGATACTAGTAGATACTTTGGTCTAAACATATTGAATCAAATTGTCATTCTAAATAATTTAAAAACCAAGAATTGAGAATGAGAATCGGACTATTTAAATATATACATATGAAAGGTTGAGATATCATGTCAAGTTTTGGCTTACATTTTTAAGATAACAGATGAAAAGGGCATTTTGATATGTTCGTAATTTTGAAGTGAAATAAATCAATATACACAGCAAAATTCTTTTTATTTTTTGACATTATTTTTTTGAAATAATAAGTTTTTCAAATGATGTTTTAACATTTTTGATTCTTCCAAAAAATAAGAAAGATTTTTAAAACTCATCAGTTATCTGTAACATTAATATTCTCAAAATTTTAAAAAAATCTTATGCCACTAAGCATTTTTTTAATGTGGAAAAAAGCCAAATCACAAAAAAGGGAAAAGCCAAGGGAACATTTCGTATCTTATTTTAACCAATTTAGTTGATGTGATTGCATACAAGTGAGCTGGCACATTATCGTGATGAAAAGGTGTTTTTATCAGACAGAACGAGCCATTTTTAATATTAAACTAGCAAAAATATAATATTGTGATAGTTTTTCTAGATAGTTATTGAGCAGAGAGAGAAAGAGTCAGATTATATATACTCTTAGATTCTTATAAATCTGTTGCTGTAATCTTTCCGGCAATGGAAACAGATTTGAAGAAGTAGAAAAGAAAAATCACCATATGATACATCAATGGTATTTATTTATTTATAATATATTTTATATTATAATTTAGTTTATTTTCGTGCAAATTCAATTTAATAAGATTTTAAGATTTTCCTTTAAATGTTCATCACACGGTATGTGATAAATTTTTATAATTTGAGAAACGCTTATTCCATTTCGTTGAATAAAAAATATTATATCCTGTTTATAGAATAAAATTCATAATATATTTATAATTATACAATGAAAGAAACAATTTCTACAAAAATGATTAATTTTTAAATTATATATACAAATATTCCCTAAGTACGCTCTTATTTAAATTTCTATTTCTTCTTCGTCTCTTAAAATAGTAACCTTATAATTTATTTTACGAGAGTAACATTACTCAGTTTAATAAATTCCAAATGTGCGCTTTTTCGATAATAATATTAAAAGAAACGAGACGGAAACTGAATGAAAAAAAGAAACTGATGTTTTTCTTTCGCCTCAGTGGAATTTCTTTAAGTGCGATAGCTTTCAATGATTACTTTCTGAAGAGATGTTGGCCGAAATAATTTAATGATGTTATGAGTGATTATTTCTTTTTAAAAACTGTTTTGTAACTAGTAAAGATGAATCAATAAATAACTATTATAGTAAAAGGATTTTACGTGAGAGAAAAAAATAATAATATACAGTTTATTTAACAATTTAATTAGACATAATTGGTTTGCACATCTTACGGATGTTTTCTTAGAAGGTAATAATTGTAGATATATTTGAGTGCAAAAGGAATTGCTTGGAAAAATTTTACACCGTTTAAAGTTGCTTAAATTGTTTTACGTGTTTAAATTGAAATTAGTTCATGGAATTTATCTTGCATTGTTAATAGTTTTAAGCACCAGTTATGTAATAAACATTCCACAATTTCAAAATTATTTTTAATTCATTTCTCGGTATTTTCCCTATAAAATCATAAACAATTACCTTTCTTTCTTTTTTCCTGCATTCTATATATAT
>JAPDSC010061612.1:0-21301 GCA_026290005.1 Latrodectus geometricus
CTTTCCTCGAATTTTCATACTATCTCCATGAAGAATAGTACTCTCTAAACAGTACTTTTATTAATCGTTTCTTAGGCAAATGAATGCTTTACATGACAAAAATAATCATATTGTACTAACAAAGGATTGTTTATAAATATGAGACATTTATTTCTTTGAGAATCACCTGCATAATGGAGATTCTTAAGAGACCCTTTTTTCATTAAGCAGTCGCAAAATTAACATTAAATAATCTGAAACAGTAAGTTTGATTTGTTGAAAAATTTTATGACCCCTCATTCACTTGAAATAAAACTGAAAAATGTAACATCTATTTCTTAAATGCATTTTCCAAGCAATTTAATTCATTAACTGCAGTTCGCTTTGATTCGGGTTAAATTAGATTGGTTTGCCACTGCAGTCAGTTTAATTTGAGGTCTCTAACAAGAACACAGTTTGAAGCAGAATTTTAGAGCAAGATATTGAGAAGGGAACCGAACACGTGCAGGGAAGGCTCTTAGATCTAAAAATTCATCTTGCCTTTTTACTTAATCCAGAGAATATCAATGCAAAAGCATGCCGTAAAATTAATCTTGCAGCAGATAAGCTAATGATTTACAAACGATAATTTAATTGCCAGTACAGTTCCATTCTTTTTTAATGTACATACGGGACGTTTCTGACATAGAATAAGTATAAAACTAAACTTTATTACTTACTTAAAGTTGCTCCAGAGACTTGAAAACGCACCTTCAGGCTTCTTTCTTCCTGAAGATAATAACCACATCAATATTATTAACCTCGTCACAATTTCATACAATTCACAAATTTGTAAATTAAATCACACATAAAGTTTAAAAATACTCACGCACTACATCAGAAGGCCGGGTTAAAACACCGTAGGCGACTCCTTTTTTTACAGATAATGTTGCAGAACGGCAGATGTACTATAACAATAGAATTCCAGATTTAATCACTATCAATGTTAGAAACAATGCTCAGTTAAAACTAACTTATAGTTCCTAACGAAATGTGTAGTTTTCACTTGTTTTTGTTTGCCGCTCATTAACGTTTCTAAATAAAGGCACTCTGGAATCTACAGTTGATTCCAAATTAGTACAGAAAATTAAGACTTTGTAGAAAGTTGAACCTATGAGTTCTAAAGGCCAGAGATTGTTCAGCTGCCAGCTTTGCGACTCACTGGCTTTGAAGATACCTCGAAGTGGAAATTCCCAACTTCCATAACAGTTATTGTTATAAGTTTAGTTTGTTACGAACAGACTCAATTTTTGAATACTATGCCATATTGGACCGGGGCTAATGACTCAAAATTGATTCTCAGCCTTTATTTGGTTCTTAAATCTGCGAAGACCGGTTCGATTTGTAAACTCAGCTGTAATTTTTTTGCACGAGGACAAAAGACTGGTACTTACAATTTGAAGAGAATTCAGAACCAAAATTAATACCCAAACCCTAGGTGGGATTCGAACTCAAACTATTCAACAGAAGACCAAAGTGCTAAATCTTCTGCTGCTGCTGCTAGCTCAGCCTGCTAACAAATTAATTATTATAAAAGGCTAACTGTGGCACATCATTGAATTATCATTTAATGTATACATTTAATGATAATTCAATGATTATCATTAAATGTATACATTAAATTATTTAATGAATATTATAATTAAAATTATTTAATTAAAATAGTTTACATTGAAACTACATAAAACTATTGTTATATAGTTTTATGTAGTTTCAATGTAAACTATTTCGGGAACTTTATTGCTTCATTTATAACTCTACAATGGCTATTTGCATACCAAGGAAAATAAGTGGCTTTATTTTTTTTAACAAGTCACATTTTCTGCGATAATTAGATCGGAAATTCATAAAGTGGATTTCGAATCACTACAAACATTCAAACCCAAGCTGGGATTCGAACCGATGGATTGAACTGAAAGCTCTAGCCACTTTGCTATCAGTTCGAGGGACAAATGAGTGGGACCAAGGGAATCAAAATCACAATCACGTGTGAACCGGAAGTGTAACTACTGAACACAAGCGTTATAAGGCTAATCATCTAGTTACTAGATATGTTATAGCCATCCATAAATCAGAAGGTAAACTTTCAAGGGACATTTATATACACAAAAAAAACATTATTTTACCGAAAATTTTGTTAGATTAAATTAATAAAAATTATTCAGAAGGGAGTGAATCTACAGGATGTCTGTTTTACTATATTAAAAGTAAAAAATTATTTTAAAGTTTTGCTTAAATCGCTTATAATTTAAAAAGTTAATGCTAATTTGAAGATAAAATTGCTTAGGCTGCAAAATACATAATGTCAACACTAATTTTTAAAGGTGAAGGCGATTCTTTTCTAAAATTGACATCTAAGCATAGCTAAAGGAATTCTGAAAGTATGCGAGGCACACCGGATCTTTTTTACAATCCCTTCTCACTGTAAGCAATATGTTCTCCCACAACTCCACCCCGACTTCAGTTAAAACTGTTTACGACTTCAGTTCGTAAACATAGTTTTCATGTGTTCAAATAATTCCATTTGTTTTGAGTTGATCTGTACACTACTTCATTTGAAGATTGAACAAAGAAATTAGCATAAAGCTCATCGAGAGGCCAAAACCTACAGTACCCATATCCTTTTTTTATAGAAGGCTTTGAGATAAGCATATGTACCTGCATATGTTGTATTATGTTAGATGGTCAACCTAAAGCAAAATCCCCAGTGTTTAGTTCCAAAGTATACTGGGTAGTCAGTTTTATCGACTTACTGAAGGGATGAAAGTCTGGTAAGTAAATAGATATTTAAAAACTGGTAGTCCTTTCTCTGAATCGCAGTTTTCTTTGAATTAAATTTTCACATAAAACCATTTCCCTCGAAATTTAGTAGGCTTGGCCGGCTAGTAGCTTTACATTAGCAGCCGTTAAAAACTTCATAAATGGAGTACTGCGAAATTAAAGATGCTTACCAAACCACGAGAAAGATTTGGATTTTGTGTTTATCTTGGTTCTATATCAGTGTGGTTATGTTGATTTTATAATAGGCTTTGTGCAAGTTCATTAGACTTTGCGATTACTGATACTCTTATTCGAAATTTATGATTTCTTGTAATTCAACATTTTTCATGCGTTTATCCTTTATGCTTTCTTATTTATATCTGTAGGAAACTAGACTTACAATCCATACTAACGGAAATTTCATAATATAATTGCAACGCAACAATACTCTGATATTGAACTATAACGTCTTCAATTATCCAGCCAAAGAGTTATCACTTTGTTCATCCGTTCAATAACTTGCAAGTTCAAATGTGATTTCGTCATTGGTTGTTTGTATATATAGGGATTCTGATTTTATTTTAAACCTAGTCCCGATCAAGTCAACCTCGTGTGAAAAATGCCCGTTTTATAACCAATAAGCTTGATTTCATCAATACAACATAAAAATGTCAAATGCTTGTAAATAATGTTTTGTATATATAGTTACATTTTGGACATTAAAATTCACTTTGTGCAATGCATTTTAAGTTGTAAAATGCTTGGACCATATTCGTATTCTACTTCAAGATTCCGTGAGTTTAACAGAATTTCATGCACGTTTAACTTCAAACGGATGTACATATTCCCAAATAAAAACAAATTTGAAGAGGATTTCCCTAAATACAATTCTTATTTGATTTGCCCAGCATCTAGAACTAAAAATATGTGTACAAAATAGAAAAAATTACTTTTCCGTCATACAAAGCCACAGGAACTGGAAATCTGTTTCTGCACCGTGCAACAGCAGCCTGCTTTACTACTTCGGTGTACGCTTTGAATTCGTGATCGAATTCCAGCTTTGTGTACCTGAAAGTTTAAAGTGGAAATATTAGCAATTGGAACATAGAAAAAAATTTGTAAACAATATTGAATTTTTTGCAAAATAAAGATAAAGATGCAAGATTAGCTTGCAAAGGAAAGTCACCTTAATTAACGTCGTCAAACACTTTCTATTACATTTTATTGAATAAACGCTAGACCTTAAACTTTTCAATCAAATATTTCCTTGTGCAAAATTTTCACCGAGAAGCCAAATTCTAAAATACTTGTAGAAGAGTGATAATTGGGATCTACAATTTAATGAATTAATCATAATATAAGGTATTTAATTTGATCGTGGAAATCAACTTTTCACGGTTAAACTAAAATTAGATCAGATTTAACAAGCTGAAGAAACAATTTCTAGAGACAAAATGAAATGCAAACTGACAAAAATTGTAATCATAAATTAGAACTTTAAGTATTTAATAATTTTTAACTTATTAAATAACAAATTTTAATACATCTTATGTATTAAAATTTTAGTTATTAAATCTAAATGGTTTCAAAGTTATTAAAAATATGTAGCTATAAAATGGATTTAACGCAGACAATAACTAAAAACAGCATTTATTCGAAAAGTAATCAGATATTATTGATGCATGAAGTAGATTATATTCAAAGTAAAAAGTCCGATAGTTTTTCTTTTTAAAAAATCGTGTTGAAGGTGAGTAAAAAAAATTTATGCGAACCTTCGTGATGAGAGATAAAGCACACGCAATGTCCTGTTTTTTCTAGAAGGCACGTCGAGTTCACTAATTATTTTCCTTTCCGTGTCATCTGACTTAGATTTTCGAGTCTTCCCATTGGTTGGGGATTTAGCAGACGCCTTTTCAGTCTTCTGCTTTGGTCTTGCTCCACTCGTACTTGGTTCAGTTTTGGTAGTGCTGCCGTCCCCTTTGGAATCAACCTCCAGTTTGGACTGAGTTCTGCTACCAATGGAACATGGCGCCGTTTCTACGGGGGTTCTACTTCTGGAGGAGCCTTTTAATAGGGTACCTTTTCTCCTGGTTTGCATTGAATCGTAATACTTTGTGTCGCCGCCGTAAAGTTCCTCGTCGCTGGTGGACACCGAGAAAGATCTCTCTTCAGGAACTTTCTCGGATGTTGGAATGATCATTTTGACTGGATAATTCCATGACAAAACTCCACCAGGATTTTCTATGAACTAATAAATAGAATTAGTTATCAGACATGGCTAATCTAATCTAAAAATACAGAGCTCGTAAATAAATGTTGTAAATTCTTAATAATTAACTTGAGGTAAATCTCAAAATTAGTTTGATAACTTGGTGGAAAGCTTTAAATTAAGCAGTATGTTCTTATTTTAACATTACTAAAAATTTTAAGTAATGGGTATTTAAAATAATCCTTAAAAACTGATAATTTTTTTACCAAGATTTGAATATACAACCAATATATAATTAACTTTATATACTCTTATTTAAATTCTTAAGACATTTAAGTAGAATATTCGAAACAGTATTCTCAAATTATTAACGCAAGAAATTTTACAGTAATCCTTTCTCTTACAGTTTATTTAAAGATAATTACTTCTGCTGCCTGATTTAAAAGTTTATAAATTAATAACTTTAGTGTATTACTTAAATAAGCCTAGAAAAGAATTTAGCAAATCATAAGCTCCAGTTTGGAGACTGGCAGATAGGATCATTTCATATAAGAGGCATCTTACACATGTGCAATACTGTTACTATTAATGCAAAAAAAAGCAAGTATCGTAATACCTCAATTAGAATTAATCGTAATTTGGCAAGCTGTGAGATTTTAATTGTGAAGAACTATTGTACAAACTCTTGTATTTTCCTTTTCATACATCGGATAACCATAGTTTAAAGAACCTCAAAAATTTGGTATTTTTATAGTACATGTTATCAAAACGCAAGATAATCAAGAAATTATAATTACTATCAACTTATGGCTTCCATCTCTTCTCCTTATTTAATATGGAATAAGATTTATCTTTCTTACAATATTTTTTACGCGAATTTTTCAATGCATGATATATACGAATATAGAAGACAATCTTCATATTAAATGCTCCTTTATCCTTTATTTGCAGCTTTTCATCAGGACCAACCATTTAGCAGGTGCAATGGAGAACGTATACTGGTACTATCAAAATACTATAACGTATACTATCAAAATGACCAACTCTTGAATAACAAAATTTGACAATTCTTATTTTCATAGTAAAATTTACATTTTGTAGTAAGCATTATTGCAGATTTTTGATTATCGACAATCTTAAAGAAACTAATTCTTGCTGCGAGTGTTTGTTGATTCGAGGATCCCCCCTCCTTAAGATTTCCATTTGAACTTTATTTTAAAAATCTGAAGATAATACAACTGTAAGATGTTTTTTTTTCAATATTTTTAAAACCTACCATTTAGTAATTGTCAAATTGATTGCACTTCTGACGTTTCTCATGTAGAACAAATTTCAGTCATTAGGTCAGCAAATTTTAAACAAAGGATTAACTGTAAAAAGATCACTTATAACATTTATTAAACTCACTCGTGTGACTTTAAGTGATTAAAGAAAATTTTACTAAATTTTTACTGATTTAGAGATTCCTTTTGGCTACATCACTCAGAATACTTTTCCTCCCTCTCCCACTTTTATTTTCAATTAATCCATCGCTTTTAAATCATCAAATGATTTTCTGGACACACGAGTTGCTTCTTCCGACAATTTCAGCTATTTCACGATAAGTTTTTTCTATCTTAAATAATCTTAATTTAAATTTTCTTACATCAACACTGGTCTCTCCGAGGAGCACTTTTCCATTTAAATTTGCACAAAAAACAAAAATAACAGTCCAAAAGTTTAAAATAACATTGCCCAAGCATAGATAATTATAGTAGCAAGCAGAATAAAAATTTAGTGCTAATTAAACAAAAATTTCATTGGTGTATCCTCAATTTTTTTGAGGTATAAATTTGCTTATGTTTATTTGAAATGCCTCTGAAAATTTTTCTTTTAGAATTTTGTCATCGATTTTTCTTTAATTTTAATGATAATTAAACCTTTTGTTATGTCTAATAACAAAATTACGTTTGCACTTTTAGTTAATGTATTATTTCAATTGAAAGTAGGCTTTATAAAGTAAAAGTAAGGTGTATCTTCAATTGTTTGTGCCACTGTACGAAGACAATTGCAAGGTAAAGCAGCTTTTTCACGAGAAAAATTAGATGCGTGATCTTTACTTCACTGAAAGTTTAAAATTACAAACTTTCTTTACAATAAATTTAAAAACTAGTTTCGTCCAATTGAAGTTGAACGTCAGAATTTATGGTTGCATTTCATTTAGCTACTTTCGATTTTAACATTTAGCGGTGTATCACAGGACCGGGAAAAACTAGTACCAAAATCAAACGACAGTTGAAATTATCAATTTTAGAAGATTTAATTTCAGTTAAATTGATTAACCCAATTCAAAATCGCGTTTTCCACAAGAAAAAGTTTAACTCTATAGTTAAGCTTTAAACTGAAATCATTGTATACGATAAATCAAAGAATTGATTAGATTTTTTCATAAGGTTTTAAAATGTAATTCCAAATACAAAATAAAATATACTTAGTTTATATTTGAATTAAAAAATTTTCCTCCATAAAACACTTAATAAAACAGCACTGATTTTTCTTACAATACGAACAAATTAAATTTAGAAGATTAACTAATGTTATAAGGCTAACTAGATCGGAATATTTAATTAAACATTATGTTCAGATAAGAATGTAATAAAGAATAACAAATTACAGGGATTATCATAGCTTTTAATTTTTAATTTGTTACTGCTGAGAAAATGTTTTATAAAAAGTAGTTACTAATCATTGTAGGAAAGTATACCAAAAGAGAATTTGATAGGTATCTTAAACTGATTTCATAAAAATATTATCAATTTCAGAGGATAAATCCCTTATTTTCAATTGGAGTAACTTACCTTAAGAAATTAGATTTTTGGTCATTTTGGCTCAATACAATTTAAATAGCCACATATTTGTAAAAATAAAGGAAAATAGGTAAGTTCAGGTCAGGCATTTAGTTTCATTAAACAAAAAGTCAAAGCTAAGCTTGATTTAAATCAAGGTGTTACTGAAATAGAGATTTGTTATCAACATGTAATAAAATTTAGTAATTAAAAGGACACATTATTAAGATATAATAACGATAATTTTAATAAACTTGTATATCGAGTTTATAGGTATTAAAACAGAGGACGGCATAGTTACCAGATGAGTAAGTACGTTACCTTGATATTATAATCCTTCTCAAACAAATTCAAACAATTTGCTTGAATAATCAAATCTTCCTGAAAAATAAGTTACATTGATAACTGAGTATAATGAAAATATTATCAGTTTAAAGATTTGTTTAACAGAATTAGATTTTAAATTAATAATCATACAAAGAAACAAGTTTTATATTACTGAATCATTTTATTAATTGATACAGATTTAGTTTTAAAACCAAAAATTTTCTGAGTAATGTTTCATTTTAGTAGCAAGGCAAGCAGTTTTCATATTAATGTTAAATGACTGAAAGATTTCCCTAATAGATTATGGAAAGTTTTCATCTCTTAAAATATAAAATACAAATTAAATATTAATTCTATTTTTATTGTAATTCATCTCTATTTTTATAGTCTACAAATGCAAGATTAAATCTGAAAAAACATCAGCCTGGTTAAACACTTTGAAATCCTGAACCTATCTGAAAGATTTACCTGAATCTCATTTAAATTTTATCACAGTGGAAAACATTTCGAGGTACTACTTTTAGCTGTTTTAATTTGATAGCCTCTTTAGAGTTGGTCATAATTAGTGTTATAAAAGTGGGGGTAAAAAGCGGTTTATTATCAAAAATTAAATCCGATTTATTACCACTGAAATTTCCTAGGAGATTTGAAAGCTATCTGGAATTTTTCAGTTAATGAGCATTAATCAAAATTATCATTTAACTTAACATTTATTACAGTTAAATACTCAGAAAAGACTTTCAATGGGTTCTTAAATTTTCAGGAAAGAGCACATACACATTAGACATCAGTATTTTTAATAGATTATTAAATAGTTTTTTTTTTAACAAATTAGGAACTTAAAATATATTTTCCATAAAAAGATAGTTTAGACTCAATGAATACTTTAGAACAACTTCAAAAAAATGAGTTGAAGAAAATGTGTGGATCTTCTTTCCAAGTATGAATTTATAACTAAAGTATCTTGAAAGTCAACATTTGTAAGATAATACATTGTATTTAATAAGATAAATAAGTCTATTTTTTACCAAATACTAATTTATAATTATTTTGATAAGTAATTTTCTTTTTATTAGAACAAAACATTAACTTTTTTACTAGAAGAAATTATTTTTTAAAAATCGGTTATATTTGCAGTTCATTTCATGCCAAAGTCAAAACCCATTAAAATCAAGTGATCGGTTCATTTTCTCAAAATTCCTAATATTCCCGAATATTTCCACACTTCAAGATTCCCAAGAATTTTGCATGTCTAGTGTCACTCTAGTTTAGAGTAACACGTCAAATTCAGCCTTGTTTACAATATCAGCCTTGTTTCAAATGCATATACCCCTATTACATAGTCGATACATGACATATCGTGAAATGCAATTAAATATTCCAACGACAAACAAAAAGTTCAAATTTTTTTTTTTTTTTTTTTTTTTTTTTTAAACTTTAAAAATTAAAGAGTAGTTTTATTTTATGCCAGACTTGCTAAATGCTTCGGATACAGTACAAAGATGAGTAAATAACAATAAAACAAGCTTATGAAGCAGCAACGCAAGAAATTCGAAGAAAGAAAAATATACATGACATTTATGATTAAATGATGTCATTGCTTTTTCGAGAGAAAGATTTAGTCTTACAAAAACTCTAGAATCCAAGAGAAAGTATCAAGAGTTAAAAAAAAATCCTTATCACGCGTGTAAATGTTTCAATTCACTTATGGTCATAAAAGAGGTTGAACGAAAAGTTCAAACTACACTCTTCTTCCAACGTTGGGTACTCTTTGTTGTCGAACTGTTGCTATAAAAGATCAGATGTCGTAAGAGCATGGTTGCTTTACATGAGGCAGAAGACTTTTTATCTTAATTTTTCAGAGCTACCTTTTTTCCATCAAAAAGGGATTAAGTAAAATAAAATTTAATACGGATTTGTTAGAAACCAAAAGTTTTTAAACTAAATGCTTCATTAGAGTTCGTAGTTCTGAGGTCTCTTTCACACACACAAGAGCTATTTGGAATGGGGCCCATATTTTAGATTGTATTCAGATCCAATATAAACATCCCCGTTTAAAGTGAGAATCGAATCCACGAACTGTGAAATTGAAACTTAGAATTTTAACTATTTAACCTACAGTTCCGTGCAGCATAGGATAAAAAAATTGCGTAAGTTGTATCTCAAGCAAGAAAGAGAAAAAATGCATGAAGGAAACTAGAGTATGTTGAAATTGTTTCCCAGTAATATCAAATATTTTAAGTATAATAAAAGCTGATAAATTCTAATTTATTTTAATTGTATTTTGCTGAAAGTATTTGAACTTACTTTGTTATCTTCTGCAGCTTTGTAATGGTTGGAAACAGCTCGTTTTAATAGTCTTTTTATATGTCCGACCGTCGGGAGAAACCTGAAATCATCGAATACGTTTCTCACCTCCTCGACCTCTTCCTTCGTGTAAGTAGCTTCGTGGTGCTCCAAGTATCGAAGGGCAGTCATCAGATCCTGTCTTTTGGAGGAAGGTTTCTCTTCGATGTGTTTCTCCTCCAAGCTGGCAACTTCTTCATCAGGCAGCTTCCTATAACGAAACCTGGCATATTCCAAAGCAGAATGAGCCATCCGAATTGCAGGTACTTCCGAAGTTAAAAGAAAGGATTGAAGACGGAGTGAAAGACTCGGGCACAGTAGTGGTACACTTTTATTTCTTAAGCGTCATTTCGAAGTGAGCTGTTCAGCCAATAGAATCACTTAAAAGATCATAATCTTCTTGACTTATGAAGCTAATTTTGCATTTTTGTGGCATTTAGGATGAGTTAGATCAAACTAATGGCAACAATTAAGGATTTAATCTTAAGAATATTTTTGCGCATTTTTATACACAATCGAAGGAATAGCAATGTCAATAAGCATTTCTTGAAAAGAATTTTGAACCTAAGCCCTAGTTGAGTATTTTATGTATCCAATTTTTGTATTTAAATCGTATTAGGATTCTACAGTGGATTATCATCCATATGGAATGCGTCTAAACGTGCTGTCAGCCTCACTTTGTTTTGTTTGGTGCTCTACAGCCATTTTTTTGTTGTTGCAAACGAGATTACGTATAAAAATGCACAATCATCTTACATCAAAATTAAACCAGTACCTACAATTTAAATTTGATTCCAAATCACAACAAACATCCATGCCCGAGAAAGGAATCAAACCCACGAATTTTTTAGCCGAAGGTTACATCGCTAACCATTCTGCTATCAACTCAGTAAAACAATCCCCCGGTCTACTTAGTAGCTGACATTGTACCCAATCAATCAATAAATTTATGGGGTCATTTTGACCAAGTAGAAAGCTCAAGCTTTGCTATTCTAGTCTGTTGAAGTGGGTGCTCTGATGTTCGCACACACATGTACAAAATGACCGTTGGGAGACGAACAAGCAAATCCTAGCGATACGTAAATAGGACTCACTTCTTCTGTACTAGTGTAACAGCTCAAGGTGATCCTTAGCCTGATGCAGAGTGTTCTTCAAGATAGCTCTGTCCCTGGCTATAAATCTCCATTTGGAAACCTATAAAGTTTTAAAGTCTTTCAAGACATCATCAAGAACTTTATCATCGGCCTACCTTTTGCACATGGGTTTCCAATGCAAGATCTTAGCCACTCGGTTATCAGGTGATCTCTCAATTTGCTAAGCCAAGCCTGTGGTTTGATGAATCTTGCTACATTTTTATGAGTGATAAAAACTTCAAATTCATCACCAGTTCTAATTCTCCAACAATTATTTTTTAACTGTAATGGATCAAAAAAAATTTCTGAGTATTTTCCGTTCAAAAATTAGCAAATGATTTATATCTTTTTGTATCTATGTCCAAGTCTCCCAGCAATAAATCACCATGGAACCAAAACATATATATATTAAAACAGAATATCCTTGATTGGATCCCTAAGAAAAGGCATAATTGTTAATTGATTTTCAGTTCTGATCATATTCAGGTGTTGTTTTATATTTCTCGCAATACAAATGACCAGATTTAGTATCCACACGAATGTTCATTATCAATATCCAAACATATAAATAGCTATAGTCTTATTCTTCGAAGTTTATAACAAATCACGCTGAACTGATATAGCATTGTTTTTAATAATAATACATAAAAAAGGTGTTTTTGTATAAGAACAAATGCATCTTGGATTTCCAAATTGTCTTTAATTGCAATTCGTTTAATATTCGCCTAATATCTGTATCCTGGATATTTTAAATTTACAACTGTGGATAAAATTCTAAGAAATCATCCTAAACTAATTTTTTCATCCACTCAAAAGAATTGTGAGGATAAAATATCAAACTCTTGCCTTCGAGAATCGAACTCAAACCTACTGTATAAAACTCTAACAACAATAGCGTGTCTCTGGACGTAATTTAAAGCTTGGGGCTCTGTCAATCAGTCCAATGTTTCATCGGTTCGGTTCCCTCCTCAAATATGAATGATTGTAATGGTTCGAAATACACTCTAAACTCATGGTCTAATTAGAACATATTTGCAAAAAAATTACAGTTAAGTTAATTATTTAACTGAACATAACTTGAACATATATTCTTAAAATATGTGTTCGATGATTTCTGTCTAAACTCAAAATTTTTTGGCATGAAATATTGCATTGATAGCAGTATTAATTGATAGAAATTCAATTCCAAATTTAACGCTCTGAATTAATAAGCTTTTATGAAACAAATTGAAACGACATCAATTAATGCAAAAAAAAGCTAAAATAATCCTTTAAAAGTGCGTCATAGCTTACTATCGATCAATTCAATATTTCATACCCAACAGTGACCTGGACAGTTTAACAGTCGAAGGAAATTATAAAGCATTTTAGCATCCAATACTTTTCATAGCTAATGGACCATTTTCACGTTTAGCAAAGGAGTAAACCCGAAAAATTTAAAAGCACCCACCCTATAGACGTGCATTCAAAAGACAGAAGCACAACATCCATCTCCCGTTGTTCAATATTGGCAGGGATCGAACCCGGGATCTTATGTTTGAAGAGCTCAGTCCTACCACAAGGGCATGGGGAATTCTATGTTACATTCAATGTTTAATGAATCTCTGATGTTTCAATCAATAAGCGTTTTACATAATTATATCATTTTAATAAGGTATATCGATGTTTTGAAATCGCTGCTATATGTTATGCACTGTATAAATTGATTTAATATACGTTATTCCCAGCAATGGCAACATTTCCTTGAATAAAAATGAGACAGTAGCAACATATTTCCTTCTATCTACACTACTGGCCATTAAAATTGCTACACCAGGAAGAAATGCAGATAACAAAATGATATTTACTGGACAAATATATTATACTAGAAATAACAAGTGATTAAATTTTCAAAAAATTTTGCTGGATAGATCCTGAGAAATCAGTACCCAGAACAACCACTTCTGGCAGTAACAACAGCAGTTATACGCCTGGGCATTGAGTCAAACAGAAATTGGATTGCATGTACAGGTACACATGCCCATGCAGCTTCAACACGATACCACAGTTCATCAACCGTAGTGACTGGCGTTTGGTGACGAGCCAGTCGCTTTGCAACCATTGACCAGACGTTTTCTATTGGTGAAAGATCTGGAGAACGTGCTGGCCCGTGCAACAGCCGAACATGTTCCGTATCAAGGAAGGTCCGTACAATACCGTCAACATGCGGTCGGGCATTATCCTGCTGAAACGTAGGGTTTCGCAGGGCTCGAATAAAGGGTAGAGCCACGGGTAGTAACACACCAGAAATGTAACGTGCACTGCTCAAAGCACCGTCAATGCAAACAAGAGGTGACCGAGACGTGTATCTAATGGCACCCCATACCATCACGCCAGGTAGGTATATCACGCCATATCATCAGGCCAGTATGACGATGACGAATGCACGCTGCCAGTGTGCGTTCACCACGATGCCGCCAAACACGGATGCGACCATCATGATGCTGTACACAGAACCTGAATTCATCTGAAAAGATGACGTCTCGCCATTCGTGCGCCCAGGTTCATCGTTGATCGCACCATTGAAAGCGCTCTTGTCTATGATGCAGCGTCAAGGGAAGCCGCATCCATGGTCTCCGAGCTGAGAGTCCATGCTGCTGCAAACGTTGTCGAACTGTTCGTGCAGACACTTGTTGTCTTCCAAACGACCCCGTTTCTTGACTCACGGCTCATGACGTGGTTGCATGATCCATTACGGCCATGCGGATAATATGCCTGTCTTCTCAGCTGCTAGTGATAGGTGGCCGTTGAGATCCCGCATGGCGTTCCGTATTACCGTTTTGAACCCATCGATTCCATATTCTGCTAACAGTCATTGGATCTCGACCAACGCGAGCAGCAATACTGCGATAAGATAAACCGCAATCCCGGTACGCTACAATTCGACCTTTATCAAAGTCAGAAATGTGTTGGTACGCATTTCTCCTTCTTACACGAGGCATCACAACAACTTTTCACCAGGCAACAACGCTCAAATGCAATTTGTGTATGAGGAACCGGCTGAACAATTTCCTCATTTAAACACAATGTAGGTGTCGCTACTGATGCCTGCTTTGTCTGAATGCGCTGAAAAGCTAATCATTTGCATATCACAGCACCTTCTTCCTTTCGTATAAATTTCGCGTCTGTAGCATGTCGCCTTCTTGGTGTAGCAATTTCAATGGCCAGTAGTGTATTAAGAAATGGAAGTGTTCACCGAAGAGCTTGATTGAGAAAACATCGTTCTCATGCGTGGAAGGCACTGAGTTCAATAGTTGGAACAACGGAAGATTACTGTGCTGAAAGGAAAGTGAACACTCAGTATCTCTGCACTGGTATAGTGTGGCGTGGAGGATGCTGACATGGGAATCGGGACGTGTAAGGCAAGTAAGGAAAAAGTCAGCTGTAGCCGCATTGTGAATGGTGTCGTTTTATTATTCAAATGGTAGTAAGTTCGAATATAGACTTAACCGGATACATTCTGTTCTCTAAAGGCGGCTAGGCCATGTTAAATACGTAGTGGTTCCAATATCTCCTAAATGAAATTGTACCTCTGAGGTGTATATATATATATATATATCACAAATAATACTTACTTTAAATTTTACAAATTGAAAAAAAGACCTAAAATACTTAGTTAGAATCTAAGTATTTTAGGTCTTTTTTCGACTTAAATTGTAGTTAATAAGACAGGTTTTGGTTGCTTAATTTGCAGCTCAAAATACTTTTTTTTTTACGTACAAGAGCTAATTGAACCGGGACCTACAGTTTAAAATGGATTCAGAAACTATACAAACATTCATGTCTAAGGTAGGATCGAATTCATTAAACGAGGAATTTAAGGCCAGAGTGCTAACCGCTATGCTGCCACCTCAGCACTCAAAAATGCTAATTGGTTTTCTTTGCAGCTTTCCATATTATAGCTTGATAAGCATTCAGGTCTTACAACTAAATATTTGAGTAAACAGACGCAATACAGTAATGTCTACCACAAAAGGATTCCACAAAATTAGTCTGAAGAATGACGTTGCTATAGTAACAATAGTTGTCCTTTTCAAAAGAAAGTTATGGGTGTTTTGAATGGAAAGAGAATTTAGGGTTACCTCAACTTATTCTTAACACGTTCAATAAGTCGATGTGTTGGCACATTTCTTCTGGTTTGCACAGCCACAGACAAGAACTATTCTTGAGGTAGACAGATAATAATCAGCCAACGGCCGATTATGTGGCGCCTTTCTATAAAATTCTAAGGCCTCACATTTCTTAAATAGAAACAACAAACAGCATGCCTTCAGTACCAAAAACATGTCCAATAATATTGGTACTTAAAAATTAAAACAGCTTCTACATGTTTTGGCGATTAATATGAAGTCACTTACAAAATCAATTTCCAAAGAGTAATATTTTTTATTATTAGATAACAATCTGCACAAATGCACAGAGCTTTTTAAATTAAACAAAACAAAATAGAAGATATTTTTTTATTTTTGTAAATTAAGTCAGTTTTAATTTAGGGGTAAAATAAAAAAAAAATATTTCATTCTAATTCCTTGAGACTGATATTTGTAATATTGTTTACTTACACGCTGCATTAGAGGTCAATAAATATGATGCAATGACTTCAAAACATTTAATTGTACATATGAATTTAAACAAATAACACATAAAACAACTTTTTTTATATGAATATTTATTCTAAATTCAAAAAATTTGCAATAATAAATCCACGAAAATAAGACATTTTAAGATACTCATAGTCTATTAATTGAACTAAAGTAAACTGAAGAAATATACAATATAGAAACCTACATGTCCATATATCACTTTTGATGCACTGGTCACCACTTAATATGATTGTATTACCATTCGACAAAAATATTACTTCTATCCAGTAACTCTAATAATGAATGTATATTTTTCCACTACTAAGTATCATTATCACAATCCATTTGTTTTGTGAAAAACCTTTCCCTCCAATGGACGTTATCTATAAGGAAAAACTAAATTTTGTAATTTACTAACCATAGTCAAAACGATTAACTCAACATTTTTTATTTATAATTAGAAATCGCAGCACAATGTGTGGATGAATTTTCTTATTTGTTAATTAATAATTCGATCTCATTAACAATATGTATCATGGTTATTAACAACGTAAATAATACAATCATATTAAGGAGTGACCAAAAGGAGCATAAAATTAGATATTTATTAAAAATTTTAAAACCTTAAAGAAACTTTAATGAAATATTTAAGTTTAATTTAATTTACTGGATGCTACTACAGCAGCAATTAATAAGTTCACAATCTGAATTTTTACAAAATTCACATGACATAATTCATGTACAATGTACAGTATAACAGGAAATAATAACATTTCCTGATATGCAAAGTTATATGTATAAAACACAACAATAAATAACAATAGCATGCACTCTGAACTTCATGAACAAGTTCAAAGATTTATAACTGTTTCTTGAACAATTTATATTAAGTAGTTTGTGCACAGAACAGCTGAACAGAAGTTTCATTCTGACTTAAAAAGTATGTAGAAATCAGGCATTGAATTGCCCTTTGTACTTAAACACTGAGAAAGCACACATACACTGCTTTTTTACATAAATTATAGTTTAAAAATGAGCAAAATGGAATTAATCTGTATTTAAATCATGTGGTAAAATTTTCAGTATTTTGTCTACAAGTGTGCTTATCAACATTTTCTTAAGCATCAGATTTTTTTTTTTTTATAATTCAAGCAGTAAATATTTGATCTGGTTAGAATTAGAATATTTTGATAGAAAATAACATGAAGAAAAATAAAATTTCAAAAAAGTGCTTTTTAAAATGTTTCTTTCATTGGGAATAATATTTAATGCAAAAAAAAAATAATAATTAATCCATTGAAAAACTTACAAGAAAATTTTATTAAAAAAGCTAATATTAGAATTAATTTAGAGAATTATATATAAATGAGAATTTCACAAAATTTCAATGACACTTAAATCTTTTTTTCCCCTAAGAAATTTCAACTAAGCAAAAGAAATGGTTAGTTTATTAAAATAAAGAAAATTTTTAAAGAAAACTTATTTTTAACTTTATTTTTATATTTAACTTTAAAAAAAATTAAGAATTATATTAAAATCCCTAAAGAAATTCCAATTATAGAAATTAAATTTTCATTTGTTTTCCATATTCCTCTGAAACACTAAAATTAATTTCTAAAATCAATTAAAAAATTACTTCAAATTTCAAATATTTTTATCATAACGATGAAATTTAAGAAAAACAGAAGTTAATCAACCATAATAAGACAAATTGGAAGCAGCAAAGTCTTCCCAAAACTAGTCTTCAAAAGTTCTATTTTTACATATTTGAAATATGCAGGCAATAAATTATTTCCAAACAGATATGTATGAAACTAAGTTTATCTAGAAGGAAGTAATATATACTATATATACATATAATTATAATAATTTTTTTTGTTATTTCAAACAGATACAATAAAAACAAAATGATTTTGAACAATTACACAATGATATGCTTCAGATCTTTGGTTAGGATTCAAGATCATTTCTGGAAATTGTGGTTTTCATTGGTCCTAATAAACTCTCAATGAAACATGCAATGAATGTAACACTTTTGCGTGACTAAATCTCACTTTTGCGCTGGAGATTTTAACAATTACATTACCCAAGTTTTAATCAAGAGAAAGTTTGGTGTAGATTCACTGTGATTTAAGAGCTCATTTGCATTAATAAACTGCTCTTAACTTACAGAAAAACGTTAGTTGATTGCAAAAATCTTCACAAGATGATACCTTACACTATATGAGCTTCTTATTGGATAGTTTCTATTATGGTCAAATGAAAAGTTGAGATTGTGAGACCTAGTTGAACATACAGTAATTTTACTTCACACTGAACTTCAATAGTGAGGTTTTTTAAAATTGATTTGTCTACTGGTCCTACTTTAACGCATTGGCGAAACTAAAAAATGATATTCAGTAAAAAATTATAAGTAGAACCCAAGCAAATATGGAGCAGTGATAGAGTTTAACCTACATAAGTTAGTTAATCGCATTGTTGCTAGGACAACACGACATTGGACAGTTATACTCATCCATTTCATGCATTTCTTATTGATAGTATTATATTGTATTAGCATAAATCCGCTTGATATATAGTATCTAATGCCATCTGTGAGTGACTTTTAAAAGAACAATTTCAGTCTTAATGTGGAAAAAATATTCAGTTTGATTTGATTGATAAAAATTCTAAACTTTATTAACTGTTTTTTTTTATGAACTATTAAGTTTTAATGAGTTTTTGCATCCCATTTTTATATATATATATATATATATATAAGCATAGAATTTATACACACATACATGAGTATTATGTATAGTATTTATATATATGTATATGTGTGTATCAAATCAATATTAAAGCTATTTTAAACAATATTTTGAATATTTTTTCTGATAATACAGAAACACTTATTATTTACGTTATATTCGTCATTTTCTATTCCCTCGAAGATAGTTGAACATTAAATGAAATTGAAGATAAATGGCAAAATAGATCTGAGCAAGAAGAAAATTAAGGGAAAAAGGTTGAAATATTTTAAAATTTAATGAAATATTTTAAAATCCCCATAGAGTCAATGAAATCATTTTATCAATTTAAGAATTATTACAAAATCAAATGAATTAGATGAATTTATCAGATTTATTCCATATCCTCAATCGTATCAAGCTTTTTATAACACAGTATTTGTGCATTTAAAATGCCTTTTTGATGAAAGATATACTATGTTATAGAATAATATATATTGGTCACTAAATGAAAGTCAATCATACAAACTTAGCAAAGTTACAGAATTAAATATCAGATTCCATTTTTTTTTATCTATCGATTCAAACATGGTACAAAACGTTTTATGAAGGTAGGAAAGTGTTTGATAATGGGAAAGATTGCCTGAGCAAGAGCATCAGATGAAAACATGGATTATCCATAAAACACACCTTTAATCATTCAAGATCCATTACTACAGCACAGCCAGACAGTTACAGTTACAGGGGTCGGAGTGCAAAATTTTTTTTTTTCAGGACACTATTTTCAAGAAATATCAGGACATTTTTCAGGACATATTTCAATAGTTAAAGAAAACCAATGTTACTTTTAGTAAAGTTCCCAACGTTCTATTTTGAATTGGTAATCCGATAATGGTAAATCAGAGTGCATAGGTTCGGGTGAAATAATTGCGAAGAAAATTACAGATGCTAATTTTAATTAATTTTTTTAGAGCATCACAACACAAAACAAGCATTTGAAATCAATCACATGGCTTGAGAAGCCGATAGTTATATTTTTTAGACTGGCGTCTCTTACACACATAATTAACTAATGAAGCAGACTAAAGTAGCCCTAACAATTAACTATTCGTGAATAATGAGACTGACGTCTCCAATAATATATCCCATATATAAGATGGCTTAAGAAGCCTAAACAAATAGATTATTATGAAACTGACGTCTCCAAATCATAACGATCCCCGATGGCTTAGGACACCCAAAACAGAAGTTGCAAGTTCCAGAGACATGTACACTCTGTTTCATACCCCTCTCTGTAATCATTCCGCCAACCTTTTCTTTTGGTCTCGAAGAGGAGGGGAGGAAGGTGTGGCCGGATGTTGTGTCTAAGTGCTTTCGATTCTCACACTTTTACATATTAATTTCTGTTTTATGCATAAAACACATTTTAGAAAGGAATAAACTATTTAATAAATTCTGAGTTTTTTAATTTTTAATACAACAATATGAAAAATAATACAGAAATTTAAACTTTTTATACTGAACATTTTCTGAAAATTAATAAGTTACATGATAAATGCTTTAAATTAACAGTTAACTTATGTATAATTGAATAATGTTCATTTTGAACTGGACGCATTAGCATTTAATTCCAATAACTTAATACTGCACTTTTTTAATTTATCATTCACAGATGCAATCTCTGCATTAGCAACAGACAGCATCATTTGTCCAACTTTCACATCACTCATATTATCATCACTGATAGCACATGCTATTTTTTTAGTTGCATCATCCAAAAGTTTTTGAGCTACACACTGATTATCAAGCAAATTTTTCTTTTCTTCCTCAAGTTCATTAATTTTTTCTAATAGGTGCGATTGTTTAAACTTTTTTTCACTAGTAGCTTTTACATCTTCCTCGTCCTTTCTTTTCTTCTCTAATTCTGTTACATCTTTTGATTTTTCCATATATGATGCATATTCTGCATGAGATTTCTGAATATAATGCATCATTTCTTTGGTATATGGAATGGAAGAAACAGAATTGCCATGCATTCGAATAACATCATGACAAATCCGTAAACTTTGAACGGTTAATTCCGATAAAGAAGCTCTCTCCTTTGTCACAACATAATTGTTAGTTGAAAACCCTCTTTCTGGTTGGGAATTTACATTCAATAACGACAAACATGCTTTAAACACTCTAGAAAGAGTAGGATATTTTATATAACCACCAGCATCTTTTATATTGAAAATCGCATTCCAGTATTTACAGATATTTTGATCATTACCATAATCATTCACAATCAAAGTCACATCTTCACACATGTAAAGAATCCACTCTTCATTCA